>JBBPTL010000336.1:0-14420 GCA_038094095.1 Boletus putidus
GAGTCAAGCAAGATCTTAAGGGGAAAGCCCAAGTGAACTAGACTGGAGGATGTCCAGCCTAGCACTTGGGGTTTATATACTAAACTACTGTATGTACATGTTGTGGTACATAGGGGAACATGTGACGTGCATGAGGCGCGGAGATTAAATATGAGTGGAGTGCATGAGGCGGGACATGAGGAAAACATACGGTAAACATGTGTGAAACATGATGCAGTGGCAGCATATGAAAAAGGAGCGTGATGGGTGCTCAACAGGTGAGGCACCTAAGAGAAATGAATAAAGTAAGTGAGGCGTCCATGAGGCGTGAATAAGAAATGAAAAGGAGCCTGCGTCCATGAGGGACAAGCAAGGCTAGGATCTAGAGCAATCAGTAATCAATACTGTCGCGATAAGATAAGATAAAGAGAAACGAAAAAGAAAAGATAAGTCCGTTAGGAGCTAGGGGCTGTAACCGTAACACATATGCTGCCACCACATCATGTTTCCCATGCATCTACCGTATGTTTTCCTCATGTCCCGCCTCATGCATTCCATTCGTATTTAATCTCCGCGCCTCATGCATGTTGCATGTTCCCCTATGTACACAAACATGTACATACATTTATTTAGTATATAAACCCCAAGTGCTAGGCTGGACGTCCTCCAGTCTAGTTCACTTGGTTCTTTCCCTTGAATCTTGCTTGACTCCCTCCTCTCCTCTTTCCTCTCTCCCTCCTAGTTGCTTAGTGGCCTGTAGACCCTTTGTGGGTTTTAAGGTTGTTTCACTTGAACTAGACTCTTATTACTCTACACCCCACTTTACCACAGGACACTTCTAGCTCGACGCAACAAGTGCATACCTTGTGCAAGAATCGTGCCAACGCTTACATAGAAGCTAGTGCCAATTAACTTCCACCAAACTCTTCTCCTGTTTCTCACTGACGCATCAGCCAGCACTGACGTAGTCAAAAACCTAAGAGAAACCCAGGAACCGGAACACCCTGAGGCTGAGAGTGTGGATAGCCCCACACCACTACTAACGACATCACTGTCACCATCGCCTGCCACACGTTTCCTTGGCTACTTAGAGCAGGATTTGAATCTGCTCGGGCTTTGGTTCGCACAGCACAGATCACCCTATCTTGCTCAAGAAGAGAGCCAGATAATCGCATACGTGTTGAGATTGGGAGGCCCCAGTGCCTTCAACGACTTAGTGGACTATTTGGAGTCCACCCCCTCGTTGTTACAGATATTTTTTTTTCTTCACTTTGCTACAACTGGGACTTAGTCTTCAGACTACAGCTGCATGGGGGATAGCCCCTATGTATCATTATGCTTACTTCATCTTACTTTACATCAGCATTCCCTTCAACATTCTCTAGAATGTTCTATTTTGCTACGATCCAGACTTCTTGCGGGTAGCGCCGCTCGTCCTCATATATCCACTTGGTCCATGTACTGTACACAGCCGCATGGTCTGTGCACTATTCCCAACCCTATATAAAGGGTCGTATCTTGTACTTGTATTCGCTAGCTAGTTCTACACACTTCGTGCTAGTAATCTAGTCTCTTCCAGATCTCTTGTGTGTGCACTTGAGTCTGAGTTTCCCTACACTTCTAAAGTGTCCTCTGGCTACACTCTGAGTGCCAGCTGTCAGACTAGGTTTCTTGCGCGTCAGTGTAACAAAAGAACTAGCTGAACTTCCGCTTCTGCTATTATGCAGAAAAGCTGCTCCCCTCTGCCCAACATTTCTTTCCATTGCAACATCTGTGCCCCATCCTGCTCCCCATCCCCTATCTACTCCATACCCACGGAAGGGACCAATTATCATTATCAACCCGACCGATACTCTACCCTCGCCGATTTTCCCACACCCCGCATCGTCCCGGCTATACTCCTGCCGCCCGACAAAGATATCACCTTACCCAGCGCCAGTGACGATGAAAGAGAAATGTCGACCTGAGCCTCAGAAATAAAGGCTGGTCTACCAGACGACTTTTCCAGCGAGGCCAGCCGATGGATCCTTGCCATGAAGGCATATTTTCAGATGAACGCCGGTCTTTATAACGACCAGGCCAAGCTCCTCATGTGCCTCAACAAAATGAGCAAAGGACATGGACAGGACTTTGCAGAAGGATGGTACCTTAAGGTCGCTGATACCACAGTACCAGAAGGAGAAAAATCATTCGATAAATTCTTCGACACATTCAAAGCCGCTTTTGTGCCTTATGATGTGTCCGCCCAAGCCTGTATAGAAATGGGAAATCTCAGGCAAGATTTTAGAGATAAGAAGAACAGATTCGAGAACTACGTCTCGGAATTCCAACTCCTCACAGCCAAGACCAAAATCGCAGACCAGAACGCACTTATCGAGTGGTTCATCAAGGGTCTCCACCCCCGTATTTCCAGGATGGTCCTCTCCATCGAAACCGTTCCCACCACCCTCGCAGGATGGATTGAGAAGTCATCTCAATTCCATTCCCAGATCCGTCGCATCGACGATCTCTCGGCCAGAAGGGCCTTCATCCCCTTTAATCAAGGGTCCTCCCGCCCTCGACGAGACCCAAATGCAATGGACATCAACGCCATCCGTCTCACCCCTATCCAGCGAGCCGCCTACATGAAGGACAACAAGTGCTTTGTATGTCATCAAGTGGGCTGCCGTTCCTCCAACCATCCCCGCCGACCTGGATCATCCACACCTCCCTGCCCGCCTCGCAATCCGCAGAGAGTAAGGGCTGCATACACTCCCGCTCCAGCAACCCCTCGTCCTTCCCCCATGGGACAATATGTTGAAGAGCTCAGGAAATGAAATGTACCTCAGGATGAGGTACTCAAAGTACTCAAAGCCTGCTTCAAAGAAGACAAAGAGGATAAGGAAACCGTTGCAGCAACGGTAGTGGCCGATGAATGGCCCAAGGATTTTTAGAAAGGAGGGAAGTTTCGATGCCTTCTCCTCCTCAAGTCATTGCTCCCGTATTTGTATCTGATAGACATGCACAATCAATTCAAATTCCACTTTCACTATATGCACGGGAGAATGCGCAAGTCATCGACGTCACTGCGCTGATTGACAGTGGTGCCACTGGTTGTTTTATCGACCGTGATCTGGTCAAACGAAGGAGACTCCCAATGGAGCAACTCCAAAAACTGCTGAAAGCCCAAAATGTGGACGGAACGTCCAACCAAGGAGGCGTTATACGCCACAAAACCACTCTGTTCGTCCGCATTGGTGAAGTTGAGGAGAAACGAGACTTTCTTGTCCTCAACTGCGGAAAAGAAAACGACATCCTAGGACTCCCCTGGCTTCACGAAGCCAACCCCATCATCAATTGGGCCACCGGGAAAGTAGAAATCCCGAATCAACCCAAGAAACACTGCCATGATTCCCCCCAAAGCATCGCCCAGAGATACCTGGTGCGATATCTAGACCTAGACCCAGATGCCAAAACAGCTCGCCTCTGGAAGAAACACGTAGAGTGAAGCGCTCAGAACGCATACCCTATATGCCACACCACCCTCTCTACCAACCTCGCTATGAAAGAAGAAAAGCCCAAGGTAGTATTACCTGACACTTACAAGGACTTTGCTGACGTCTTTGAGAAAAAGACGATTGATGAACTTCCCCCTTCCCGAAATTTCGATCATGCCATCGACCTCAATAAAGACTTTACACCCAAGGTTGCCAAGGCTTACCCTCTGAACCCAAAGGAAGCTGAAGCATGTAAAGCATTCGTTGATGAACATCTCACTTTGGGAAAAATCACCCCGTCAAAATCCCCACAAGCCGCCCCATTCTTCTTTGTACCAAAGAAAGATGGCTCTCTCCGCCCATGCCAGGATTACCGTTACCTCAATTCCCACACGGTAAAGAACGTCTACCCCCTTCCTCTCATCTCAGACCTCATCGATCGCCTCAAAGGATCTTCTATCTTCACCAAAATGGACATCTGATGGGGCTATAACAACATCCTGATCAAACCCAATGATCAATGGAAGGCTGCGTTCATTACGCCATTTGGGTTATTCGAGCCAACAGTCATGTTCTTTGGGCTCTGCAACTCCCCCGCCACATTCCAAGCCCTTATGGACCACATCTTCGGCGATCTTATGGCAGAAGGATGGCTCGTCATCTACATGGACGACCTCCTCATCCACTCAAAAGATACCGTCATCCATGAGGAACGAACCTGACGAGTCCTAGAGTGACTCCATGAACATAAGCTCTTCCTAAAGCTTGAGAAATGCTCCTTCAATGCTGCTGAAGTCAAGTACCTAGGCATGGTTCTCAGGGAAGGACAGGTCAAAATGGACCCCACTAAACTCCACGCCATTGAGGAATGGAACTCCCCCACCAGTGTCAAAGCAGTCCAATCGTTTATTGGATTCTGTAACTTTTACTGAAGGTTCATTACGAATTTCTCTGCGATCGCCCGCCCACTCCACAATCTTCTGGGCATTGATAATACTGACAATCTATCCGTTGGTGGCCTAACCGATGACACGCGAAGCATGCTTCGTGATATCGATAGTGAGAGACCGGGAGGAGGTCGTTGGGTCGGTCAATGGCTTCAGCACGTTCAAGAGCGTAGTTTTCCTCTGGTAGGAGGGGGGAGGACGAGGCGGATGGTGCGGGAACAAGGAGTATGGAGGAGGCGGGAGCGGTGGTGGATGCTTCCAGGGCTGCTGTGTCGGCCTCAATGATGAGGTCCATGGCGTCCAGTTGGTCTGGAGCCAGGAGGATGGCCCTTTGTTGGTCTATGCAGATATGGTTAAGTAAGGTAGTGGCGGGGGCAAGCTGAGGATGGTGGGTGGATACAAAATTGATCCAGGCGTTGAGCCTGGCGTTATCATGGTATGCCTTGATTAGGGCATGGATGGCGGAGTCGGTGTCTATGAGGGCGTCTATGGAGGTGGTGAGGCGACTATCAGAGAGGATGAGCCCCATGAGGTCAAGGCTGGGTTCGTTGGCAGGGAGATGGGTATGATGAGCAAGAGGGGGAGCGACAAAGTTTCTAGCATTTGAGCGGGTAAGGACATGAGGGTGGAGGATTGGGTGAGCCATAACACCAGGAGTAAGCGGTACAAATATGTTTATGGGAGAGGTTGGACTTGGGAGGGAAGACCTTTGGTCGAACCTTTTTATAATCCTCTAAGACATCTTTGGCGCTTCCTAAGTTCCGTTCAGGTTCCCAGGAGTTGTCAGACATGGGATATCCTTTCCATTTAATCAGGAATTCTCATCTGGGCAGAGTTCTGTGATGTCGTAAGACAGCTTCTACTTCGTAATGTTCTTCGCCTTGTATTAGGTCAGGCGGTGGTAGAGGGAAGTTCGGTCCGTGTTCGGCGTTTTCTTTGTATGGGGATAAGAGGGAAGCATGGAACGTGTTGTGGATTCTCCACATTTTGGGGAGGCATAGTCGATATGTGATCGGAGATAGGACGTCGGAGATGGTGAAAGGTCCTTCTCGTTTTAGAGCAAACTTTGGGTTTTCTATATTTCGGCAGAGGTTGCGGGCTTCCAGCCACCTTGTCTCCTTTCTGGAATGGGGTAAAAGGTCTTTTTGAGCGGGCTTTCATGACCTGTCTGGCCAGTTCATGAGATGCGAGGGCTTCATTTCGGGCAGAGGAGAGGATTCTGAGGCGTTCTTCTACTGCAGGGACGTTGGATTCAGAGATGACCATAGGAAGGGGACGGGGTTCGTATCCCATCATGAGATAGAACGGGGATTGGTTTGTTACAGAATGAGGGCGGTGATTGTGTGCGAATTCTGTGTGGGAAATCATTTCAGCCCAGGTAGAAGGGTTGTTTCCGCAGAAGATCCGGAGGTAGGTTTTGACTTCTTGGTTGACTCGTTCAGTTTCACCATCAGTCTGAGGGTGGTATGCGGTGGAAAGGGATAGGTCATAGCCAAGGAGTTTGGTGAGTTGTCTAGCAAAGGCTGAGGCGAACTGGGGGCCTCGGTCGGAGATGATCTTTTCATAAAGTCCAAACCTGGCGTAGACTTTCTTGAAAAAGAGAAGGGCAATGCCTTCTGAGTCGATGGTTTTCTTAGTGGGGCAAAGAATTACCCCCTTAGTAAGCCCATGGTCGACCACGACCAATAGTGTGTCAAAGCCCCCTGAGAGGGGGAGGTCGGTGATCAGGTCACAGGAGATCTGTTGGAATGGCCGGGAGGCCGAGGAGGGAATCAGAAGAAGCGGAGGTGTTGTGGGGTGAGTGTTGGCCTTGGCCTGCTGGCATAAGGCACAACCTTCAATGTATTTTCATACAAATGTCGCCAATCCAGGCCACCAAAACTCCGCAGCAACAAGTTGGTGGGTTTTCAAATATCCGGGGTGGCCGGCAGTCGGGTGATCATGGTGCCTTTGTACAACAGCGCGGCGGAGGTCGGAGTTATCAGGGATGTACACACGGCCTTGGTAGGTCAGAACCCCCGCGTCATGTTGCCAGTCAGAGAGTCTAGACCGAAATCGGGCAGGAAGATCTTCCATACTTTGTAATGAGGATAATACGAGGGGGTCGGTCGAGGAGGATTGGGAAATCTTATCCCGGAGGGTGGTGTCAATGAGATTGATGAATAGGTCATCAGGGAGGAGGGTGACATTGGTATTGTCATCGTCGTCAGTGGGGACGAGGTCCGGTCGTCGGGAGAGGGCATCTGGGGCTGCCAAGTCTTTTCCAGGAACGTGGGAGATCTGAAGGTCGAAGTCGGTGATATCGAGTAGCCAATGGGCTTGGCGTCGATTTAGGTTCTGAGGTTGTCGGAAGTAGGTGAGATTCTTGTGGTCTGTAAAGACCTGTACGGGAAAAGGGGATCCGTGGAGATAGTGTCGCCACGTTTTCAGAGCGCGGATAACCGCAAGGAGTTCTCTGTCGTAAATATCATAATTCCTTTCGGCAGAGCCAAAGGTCTGGGAGATGTACCCGCAAGGGTGCCATTCACTGTTGGAATCCGTCTGGAGGAGGACTCCTCCAGTTGCGTATTTCAAGGCGTCGGTGGTGATGGCGAATGGTTGGGTGAGGTCAGGCATGCGGAGCACTGGTTGGGAAAGGAAGGCTTCTTTGAGAGCAGAGAATGCTTCCTGACAGCGTGGGGACCATTCCCAGGGCATGTTCTTTTTGGTTAGGTCGAGGAGGGGTCATGCGACATTGGAGATGAGGGGATGAATCAGCGATAGAAGTTGGCGAAGCCAAGGAATGAACGGACTTCCTTGACCTTTGTGGGAACAGGCCAATCAGCGATCCCTTTCAATTTTACAGGGTCCATGGTGATTTCTCCGGGTTTCATCACCATTCCCAGATATTCGACTTCTTCGACTGCAAACTTGCACTTTTCTAACTTTAGACATAAGTTGAGTTCTTTCATATGTTGGAGAACGCGGCGGGTATGTTCTTTGTGGGTCTTCTCGTCGGGGGAGAAGATAAGGAGATTGTCCATGTAAATTATGAGCCATCCTTTGGCTATAAGGTCGCAGAATGAGTCATTCATGAATTGTTGAAATGTCGGGGGGGAGTTGGTCAGTCCGAAGAACATGATGTTGGGTTCGAAGAGTCCTTTGTGTGTAATGAAGGCAGCTTTCCATTGGTCACCTTCTTTGATTCGGACGTTGTTGTATCCCCATCTGACGTCAAACTTGGTAAAGACCTTTGCAGCCTTTAGTTTGTCGACGAGGTCGGAGATAAGGGGAAGGGGGTATGCATCTCGGATGGTGTGTTTGTTGACGTAGCGATAGTCCTGACAAGGATGAAGTCCTCCATCCTTCTTTTTGACGAAGAAGAAGGGGGATGCTTGGGGGAATTTCAAAGGTCTAATCTTGCCAGTTCGAAGATTTTCATCGAGGAAGTCTTCAGTCGCTTGCTTTTCATCGGGGGAGAGGGGATAGACCTTTCCAACTTTTGGAACAAAGGAGTCGTTTAGATGGATGGCGTGGTCGTATGGTCTGGATGGGGGAACATGGTTGGTGGCTTCCTTTTCAAAGATGGAAGTGAATTCTGCGTAGGCAGGAGGGAGTACAGGTTTTGGTTTCATTCTTTCGGCTTCTTGGGCCAGTTCAGTGGACCTAGTAATCCTGGCGATTCGTTTGCCAGTATACATATTTGGAAAATAGCGGGTGGCGGACTTCATGATTTGTCCGACATGGTAGTGGGCGACTGCTCGCTCCATATATTCATCTTCCTCTTCGTATTTGAGGTAGTCGAAAAGTCAGGCCCACTGGACTTGGTTTAGATTGATGTGATGGGGGATTCAGGCCTTTTTCTTGGTGGTTTTCGAGGTGTAGCTGGCTTGTCCAGTGGCATGGGTAAAATAGATGTTGAGGGATTTATCTAACTTTTCGTCGATCTCGACGGTTTTCTTTCTCCAGTTGATTTTTGGGTTGGTGGCTTTCAGCCACGGGTGTCCCAAAATAATGTTCTCGCATCCGAGGTGGAGAACATGGAGGAAGACTTTCTGCGTGATGGTACCAATTTTAATAAAGAGGGAGGTAGAGAATTTAATGTCTCCTCCTTTGTTTGGGGAGTGGTCGGTGTTTCGAGCTTTGATCAGAGAAGGGAGTTGTTCGGTGGGGAGTTTGTGTTTCTGGACAAAGTTCCAGTCTATGCATGAGATTTCTGCGCCGCTATCGATGAGAGCGGCAGTTTCGACGACTTTCAGGGTGCTGTTCAGGACGATAACCTGCAACGGGAGTTTGATAGAAGCAGATTTGGATTTGTCTACGAATACGGGAGCACATGTTACAAAAGATGAGGAGAAGACTTGCATCAAAGAAGTTCCTCCAATTAAAAATCCCTCTTGTTTTTGACGTAGAGGCGAGAGACGAAGGCTTCATCGTCTTCATCGTCCGAGTCCTCTACTTCTTCTAACCTGGGGAGGTTTTCATTGTTGCCTTTGGTCACCTCTCTGACCTTCTTTTCGCAACTTCCTCTGTTTCGTCAGGCCTGGTCATGGTTGGGGCAGTCCTTGATAAGTCCTGGCTTGCTACATTTGAAGCAGAGGCCTTTACGTCGGTGTTCTTCCTTCTGGGATGGCGATAATTTGATAGCGTCTACGTCCATGGCGTTGGGGTCTTTGTCTTCCTTCCTGGTTGAGGAAGGAGTGGTGTCATAGTAATGGTTAGGGCGGTACAAGGTTTTCTTCCTCTTGTCTTTGTCATGGTGGCGGGCTGCGATAGCGTTGGCCTTCTTCTTTTGGCGGGAGAAGAGAAGAGCCTTTTCGTACCATTCGTCAATAACTGTAAGTACTTTGTCCATGGCATAAATTCACCCAGAGAGAGCAGGGGAGAGTCCTGCCAAAAAGTATTCGATGAGGATAGTGTTGTCGGTGGTGCCACTGAGTGCAGCGTTCTTTCTAAAGTCGGCTAGGTATTCAGCCAAGTTGTTTTCCATGCGTAGAGTCCAGAGGTTGGATAACGCTTCTCCTTTCAAGTCGGAGTTCTTGAATGCTTTGTTGAAGGTGGTAATAAAATCCTTCATCGTCCCAAAGGACGGAGGGGATGCCATGAGGCAGTTTCGTCGATAAGTGGTGGCCCAAGAGAGGGCCGATCCTTTCTTCATGTGAGACAACGCGAAGGCGACCTTCTTGTTGTCGTTGTCGTATACATTGTTGTTGACTAATAGGTAGGACTGGACGGCAAGGAGCCATGACTCAGCCTTGTCGTAATCGCCATCAAAGGCATTTATCAAGTAGAATTATTAAATGTTAACAGGGCTCGCCCGAAATATGCCTATCTATACATGATCTTGAGAGACTCTTTCCTCCAAACGGCATCTGCATAATAGAGCCATATATACTCCCCAAACACCATGCACAATCACACACATTCAGTCATAACCCAACCGCCATCACCAGTTCTTCCCATCATGTTCACCGACGAAGTACTACTGTCACTGCTCCTCCCGTATCCCGGATAGCTCAGGATAGGAGCCTCGACAAATACCGCCCTCCTGGTTCCATCACAATTTCCACCCCCGGCGCTGTCGACGTGATGCATCTCATATGATTCGTCCTTCATCTTGCCCTTGTCTTCTGGTGACGAGAGCCAGCGGTCATAGTTGCTATTATCGCCAACAGCACTGAGTGACAGGCCGATCTCGCGGGGTGAAGGCAAGGTCGTTTCTGGCCATGGCATTTGATGTGCGTCGGGCCCGTTGACGGGGCTGTTGTATTGAGAAGAGTATGGCGAGAAGTACTGCGGGAAGGTCTTTTCTGTGTTGATAGTCATGGGGGAGTCGTCCCATCCTCGAAGCGGGCGTTGACTGATGGGCGTCTCACCCATATCAGGATGGAGAGGACCTAGCGATGGCCAACCACCCTTGTTCCCATTCCCGTTCACGTAGGTGGCCTCGAGGGTCTTGAGGAACGCCCTCCTCCGCCTCTTGCCATTCCATACGATGGCAACGCCAGCAATAACCAGTAAGAAGACAAGACCGCCGGCTGCGATGCCCACTTTGTCGCTGAGGGTGAGCGGACCCTGATCAAACCACGCGGGGTCTATCTTTGCTGTCGGTGTAGGGGTGGACACATTGACAACATCATTGGAAAATAGACTGCCCTGTATGGCGACGGTTACGCCGGGGATTGGTTGTTGTACACATCCAGCTTGGAGAACGGTCACGACTACGCAGTGTGTTAGTGGGCGTCCTCCAGTGCTCTCAAGGCAAAAAGGGAAAAGGGAAAAGGGATTCACAAACAATTTGCCAGATAATCGTTGCCGCCGGCTTGCAAGCACTGAGTGCATCCTAGGAAATCGGTGGTGTCATTGACGGGCCATATGTCGCAGTATTCAAAGCCGTCGTATTCTGTTGATAGGTTCCGGTACATGATGGCATCCGTGAAAGGCCCACACGCTTTGCTAAGACGGTGTTAGCCAAGAATAAAGTATATATAAAAATGAAAAGTCTTCTCATTACCTAGTAACACATGGTGTATTAGCGGATTCTGCGTCTTCAGGATAGTTAAAGACACAGGACGATACGGTATATCGCAAGTTGTCTAGCGTCGGTCGAGGTCAGCCTATGGCCTTGGATGGAGGAGGCAGAGCAACAACATACACAACATCGCCATGGCATCTGTGTAGTTGCTGCTTGTAGCATATGGGCTCGCCAGTTCGCATTGGATGCATCCTTGGAATATTTGGCCCGCCCCGTTGTTGTAGCCGTCTGTGTAATCGTTCTGGTTGCAGACGATGTCGGCGGTGGAGGTTGAGCCAAGGACGTTACCGCAACTATCAGAGCATGGCGAGCCTGTCGCGACGAGAATGGCTTCCGCCGCAGGCAGCACCGCGACGGCGGCAGCGAGATTGGTCAAGATGCGCAGCATGCCGGAGGTTGTTGGAGATGGCGAGTCTTCCGTGAGGGCGAAGGCAACCTGGAACACAGCTCCGGCCTGGGTCACACACGCTGATCTTCACGAGAATCGAAGTGGCGGGCCGATGAAGGCGGGCAAAGATATACACTCGGGAGATGTCATTGATGAAGCCGCGACGGTTGTCTGGTCGATGTGATGATGAATGGCTATCGTTCCCTCTTAACTCAAGGCCTGGCTGATCGGGACGACCGGCACACTTGGTTATGGATTTGCACTGGATGGCGTCGCGTCGTCTTCGGCCCTCGATCCTCGCCCATCTTCTCGGCCGTGACGGGTGAAACCTTCATCCATGCGCCTGCTCACAGAGTCACCGCTAGCCTCAGTCTTCAAGACCCATATACCGTTACCGGCATAGTCAATGCCGGCATGCACGCACTGCTTGGCTGCCACGGCTACAGAGGCTTGGTGAACATGGCGCATGCAGCCACTGAGGAGAAAGAGGCCAAGGAAGCCCATCCAGCTCTGCAAAAGACCCCTGCGCGACTTCACATCGCATCACCAGCCACCGGCCATCAGCGCACTCCGATTGGCGGCAGGGTTTGACCTCGGCGCTTAACTCGAGTCTCTGGATGGGCGGCGGCCGATTCCTCCCCGCCACCAAGGGCATATAATATCTCTGGTTCATGCGTCGGGTCCGAACACATGCAACCTTCCTTGATGCCTGTGCTGAAAGTATCCGGCCGCGTTGAATCAACGTGCAGGTGATTGTCGAGTTTGGGCGTTGCTTGGCTGCGTCAACCCACTGCCGCAGCTCTGCTCGTCACAATGCTCCACCGTCGTACATCAGGCGCCGCTCGCTGGGAAATCGTCTCAACAGGCCATAGACTCTCCATCACAATCCAAAGTGGTATAGCCATATGCAAAGGTTCCAAGACATATTCTGTAATTCAAAAAAGGCTCAAGTAATGCTAGTCATCAGTCGAAGCCCTATTCTATAGCACGCTACGCAATCGTCATCATAATGTGGCGTAAAAGGCAACAACAAGTCTTACCAAACCGAGCCCATTGGTCGAGCAATGACGTGCTCGCGATTCCTCTCAACGCACGTCAATGCGGAAACCATCCTTCCTGGGCTCTCCTTGGCTGGCTCCAGATCATGGACGAGTAGCATGGCAATTGGCGTCTTAGGTTCGTAACCAGGGGTCATGGTTGCCACAGTTTCACTGCCCTTGTCGTGGCGCTGTGACAGTTTTGCATCTGGGTTGGCTTTGCGACTCTCAGCTCGCCATGTATTGCGACTGGGTTGCCTTCCTCCCCCATTCTCCGGTAAAAGCCGCGAGCTGTTCTCCGATCGGCCCCTAACGCCTGACTGATTTCGATGCCTGGTTCCTGACGGAGGGCGAGATCCATGTACAGGACAGTGAGGGGAGGGATATTCTTCGATGAGCGCAAACTGCGAAAGATCAATAGGTTCTGGACGAGGAACTTGGCCGCTATGTGATCTCTGCCGCCTCTCCCGTGACTGACGTTGTGCTGAACGCCTCCGGCCCCTGCCAACTTCCTCTGCACTTGGCTTTGGCGCTGTGCTGGATCGTAGGGAATCAGACTGCAAAACGGCGTTGCTGGAAAAGCTTCGTTCAATACCGTCGTTTTGACCTTGACTTTTCTTTTTTCCAAGTAGGCTTTGAGAAGCCTGGCTCGACATTGGCAATTCGTAGTCAGTACCACGACGATGATTGCTCCGTTGGCGACTGCGCAATCTGCTCTTAGACTTTTGGCCCCCTCGAACCGTGGTTCCAACCCCACCCTCAATGAGGTTGGGTGTTTCTTGTGCGTTACGGTAAGACAGTTCAGGTGGTGCAGTCATTAGTACGGCAATGTCGGGAGCTCGACCTGGTTGGTTGTTCCAGACAGATACATCGGACCGCAGACTGTGGCGCTTTTCGTCACCAATGACCATAGATTCACCATGAGGTCTTGGGAGATCATCTCTGCCATCCTGCAAGAACCAGCGCGTTTCTTCTGGTGCTGTCGTAGACTGTGAAGCATCGGTTGAGGGTTTTGAGATTCTGGAAGGTGCCACAGAGTCAGAGAGCGTCAGAGCTCCGATAGAAGCCTGAATAGTGCTACCCAGTGGATCATGACGAGAGATTGGTGACTCGGATTCAAGATATCTCTGAAGCATGTACTGATGGGGCGGGATCTCATGCCGTGGCCGAGCAGGATCTGTAGTTAGGCTTGGTGCACTTGGTGTATGAACAATAGCGTTCTCGTTCCCGCCCTGCCCATTACGGGGTCCGCCAAATCGATGATGCTCTCGACCATGGTCATAATTTGTCTTTGCCCTCTGTCTGGAAGCGGACACATCTGGGCCCCTGGGTTGTTGAGTGGTGGAGGTAGGAGGAACAGATTGGCGATCCTCCTGGCTCTGGTTGCTTTTTGGCACGTGCTTGTTGTCCCCAACATCTGCATCGACGTCCGACGAGCCCTGATCTTCAACTCCGACGCTCCGTCTATCAGGGCGATAGGCCAGCTTTGCATACGGCGGGGAATCCGTGTCAACCACAAGGAGGTCCGTTTCGCCGCGGCCCAAAATGTCATATACCCAAACCTCACCTGACCGGATGCCAATGACGGCACTCGTGCCGGCATATGTGACCTCACCTTCCGCCCCGCAACGGTTAGCAAAGACGACAATGACCTCTTGATTCGACTCTATGCGAATGATGGGCTCAAGACGCGACACCCAGTACAACAGGGTATCTGTATCCGGTTCCTGCGGTATGTTGTTGAAGGTTCGGGGGTCGTCATTTGTAATCCATGCCATGGATACTATGACAAGTCGAGCACCGCAGTCTAGGGCGTGCTGAGCGAATTCGAACCTATCCCACGGGGCTTCGAATTTGTATGGGCTATTACTCGCAGTCAGAATTTGTTAGAATTACGGTATAAAGGTGGCGTTGTAAGACTGACTTCAGGTCCATGCAAATTCCAATGGCCGTTCGGCCCAGACCAGGAAGACGCCCCTGGAAGAAGCCATGAGACCCTTCCAAGGCCCAGGACTCATCGGTGTAGTAGAGATGAGTCTTGCGATAGTTGGCGACCGTTTCGCCCTCGCCGTTGACAAC
>JBBPTL010000337.1:0-14361 GCA_038094095.1 Boletus putidus
CCAGTAGACTACCCTGTACCTCAGACTAGATCTACTTGGGAATTCTATCTCTTTCCTCGTACTCGCTGCTTGAGTCTGTCTCTTGCAGTCTTTCTTCATCTCACCAGAACTCAGAACCCTTGACTTCATCTCTGTGACGTTGTCTCGGCCCTATCCAGAACTCTCAACGTCGTCACCTCGACTTCGTCTTAACCCAGAACCCTTGACCCAGACCTTATCCAAGTCTACGCTCGTTCCTACCCGGACCAAGCGTAACAACAAGGTCCATGGCGTCAAGTTGGTCTAGGGCAAGGAGGATGGCCCTTCATTGGTCCATACAGATATGGTTGAGCAGGGTAGTGGCAGGTGCGAGTTGTGGATGGAGGGTGGATACAAAATTGATCCAGGCGTTAAGCCTGGCGTTGTCATGATACACCTTGATTAGGGCGTGGATGGCGGAGTCAGTGTCTATGAGGTCATATATGGAGGTGGCAAGGCGGCTGTCTGAGAGGATGAGCCCCATGAGGTCAAGGCTGGCTTCGTCAGCAGAGAGATGGGTACGATGAGTGAGGGGAGGAGCGACAAAGTTTCTAGCATTGGAGCGGGTGAGGACACAAGGACGGAGGATTGGACAAGCCATAACACCAAGAGTAAGCTGTATGGATGTGTTTATGGGAGAGGTTGGACTTGGGAGGGAAGACCTTTGGTCGGACCTTTTTATAATCTTCCAAGATGTCTTTGGCACTTCCCAAGTTCTATTCGGGTTCCCAGAAGTTGTCAGACGTGGGATATCCCTTCCCTTTGATCAGGAATTCTCGTTGAGACGGGATTCCATGATGTCGTAAGATGGCTTCCACTTTGTAATGTTCCTTGCCTTGTATTAGGTCAGGTGGAGGTAAAGGGAAGTTTGGACCATGTTCAGAGTTCTCCTTGTATGGAGATAGAAGAGAAGTGTGGAACGTGTTATGAATTCTCCACGTTTTAGGGAGGCGGAGTCGGTAGGTGATTGGGGATAAGACGTCTGAGATGGTAAAGGGTCCTTCTCACTTTAGAGTGAACTTGGGGTTTTCAATATTCCGTTGGAGGTTGCAGGCTTCTAGCCACACCTTGTCTCCCTTCTGGAATGGTGTGAAGGGTCGGTTCAAACGGGCTTCCATGACTTGTCTAGCCAGCTCATGAGATGTGAGGGCTTCGTTGCGAGTGGAAGAGAGGATTCTGTTACGATTCACCCCTGTTTCTTTTCTTTTGCTTACGAATCCCTTACTTGGCTGACTAATCCAGCATAACCTGGAACCTTCTTACTCTTTCTACATTGTTCCACAACGTTCTATAGGATTCTCCTCCTATTTTTATCATTATCACGCCATAGCTTTCATCCCTTATTCAGCATGGTCCATGCGCAGCCTTGACAGTATAGATACGCCCCGTAGACTACCCTGTACCTCAGACTAGATCTACTTGGGAATTCTACCTCTTTCCTCGTACTCGCTGCTTGAGTCTGTCTCTCGCAGTCCTTCTTCGTCTCACCAGAACTCAGAACCCTTGACTCCGTCTCTGTGATGTTGTCTCGGCCCCATCCAGAACTCTCGACGTCGTCACCTCGACTTCATCTTGACCAGAACCCTCACCTCAGACCTTATCCAAGTCTACGCTCGTTCCTACCCAGACCAAGCGTAACAGATTCTAAGGCGTTCTTCTACTGCAGGGACGTTGGATTTGGAGATGACTGTAGGAAGTGGACAGGGTTCATATCCCATCATGAGATAGAACGGGGATTGATGTGTTATGGAGTGAGGGCAGTGATTATGTGCGAATTTGGCGTGGGAAATCATTTCGGCCCAAGTAGAAGGGTTATTTCTGCAGAAGATCCGGAGGTAGGTTTTGACTTCTTGGTTGACTCATTCAGTTTCGCCGTCAGTCTGAGGGTGGTATGTGGTGGAAAGGGATAGGTTGTAGCCAAGGAGTTTGGCAAGTTGTCTGGCAAAGGCTGAGGCAAACTGAGGGCCTCAATCGGAGATGATCTTTTCATAAAGTCCGAATCTGGCATAGACTTTCTTGAAAAAGAGGAGGGCGATGCCTTCTGAGTCAATGGTTTTCTTAGTGGGGCAAAGAATTACCCCCTTCATAAGCCCATGGTCGACCATGACCAATAGCATGTCAAAGGCCCCAGAAAGGGGAAGGTCAGTGATCAGGTTGCAGGAGATCTGCTGGAATGGCCAGGAGGCCGAAGAGGGAATCGGAAGCAGCGGGGGTGTCGTGGGATGAGTGTTGGCCTTGGCCTGCTGGCATAAGGCACAACCTTCGATGTATTTGCATACAAATGTCGCTAAGCCAGGCCACCAAAACTCCGTGGCAACAAGTTGCCGGGTCTTCAGATATCTGGGGTGACCAGCAGTCAGGTGATTGTGGTGCTGCTGTACGACAGATCGGCAGAGGTTGGAGTTGTCAGGGATGTATACGCGGCCTTGGTAGGTCAGGACGCCCACGTCATGTTGCCAGTCGGAGAGTCTAGACCGGAATTGGGCAGGAAGATCCTCCATGCTCTGCAAAGTGAAACAACCTTAAACCCAAAAGGGGGTCTACAGGCCACTGAGCAACTAGGGAGGATGAAGGAGAAGAAAGAGGGAGTCAAGCAAGGGCTTAAGGAAAAAGACCCAAGTGAACTAGACTGGAGGACATCCAGCCTAGCACTTGGGGTTTATATACTATCATAGTGTATGTACATGTTTGTGTATATAGGGGAAACATGATGTGTGCATGAGGCGTGGCAATTAAATACGAGTGTGAGAGGCATGGTGATCGGTGAGGGAAACATGAGGAAAACATACGAGTAACATGAGGATGTAAAAATGAATGTGATCGGTGCACATCAAGTGAGGCACCTAAGAGAAATGAATAAGTAGTGAGGTGTCCATGAGGCGTGGATAAGAAATGAAGAGGAGCCTGCGTCCATGAGGGACAAGCAAGGCTAGGATCTAGAGCGATCAGTAGTCGATACTGTCGCAATAAGATAAGATGAAAGAAAATGAAAGAAAAAGACAAGTCCGTTTAGGGGCTAGGGGCCGTAACCGTAACACAAAGAGGATAGTATGAGGGGATCGGTCGAGGAGGATTGGGAAATCTTATCCCGGAGGGTGATGTCGATGAGATTGATGAATAGGTCATCAGGGAGGAGGGTGATGTTGACATTGTCATCGTCGTCTGTGGGTACAAGGTCTGGCCGTCATGAGAGGGCGTCAGGGGCTGCCAAGTCTTTCCCAGGAACGTGGGAGATTTGGAGGTTGAAGTCAGTTATGTCGAGCAGCCAATGGGCTTGGCGTCGATTTAGGTTCTGGGGTTGTTGGAAATAGGTGAGATTCTTGTGGTCTGTAAAGACCTGCACAGGAAAAGAAGATCCATGGAGATAGTGTCGCCACGTTTTCAGGGCGCAGATAACCACGAGTTCTCTGTTGTAAATATCATAATTTCTTTCAGCAGAACTGAAGGTCTGGGAGATGTATCTGCAAGGGTGCCATTCACTGTTAGAATCTGTCTGGAGGAGGACTCCTCCGGTCACGTATTTTGAGGCATTGGTGGTGATGGCAAAAGGTTGGGTGAGGTCAGGCATGTGGAGTACTGGTTGGGAAAGGAAGGCTTCTTTGAGAGCGGAGAATGCTTCTTGACAGTGTGGGGACCATTCCCAGGGCATGTTTTTCTTAGTTAGGTCAAGGAGGGGTCATGCGACGTTGGAGTATAAGGGGATAAATCGGTGATAGAAGTTGGCGAAGCCAAGGAATGAACGGACTTCTTTGACCTTCATGGGAATGGGCCAATTGGCAATTCCTTTCAAGTTTACAGGGTCCATGGCAATTTCTCCGGGTTTCATTACCATTCCCAGATATTCGACTTTGTCGACTGCAAACTTGTATTTCTCTAGTTTCAGACATAGGTCAAGTTCTTTCATGTGTTGGAGAACGTGGTGGGTATGTTCTTCGTGGGTCTTCTCATCAGGGGAGAAGATAAGGAGGTCATCCATGTAAATTACGAGCCATCCTTCGGCTATAAGGTCACAGAAGGAGTCGTTCATGAATTGTTGGAATGTCGGAGGGGAGTTTGTCAGTCTGAAGAACATGATGTTGGGTTCGAAGAGTCCTTTGTGAGTGATGAAGGCGGCTTTCCATTGGTCACCCTCTTTGATTCGAACATTATTGTATCCCCATCTTACGTCGAACTTGGTAAAGATCTTTGCGTCTTTCAGCTTGTCTACAAGATCGGAGATGAGAGGAAGGGGGTATGCGTCCCGGATGGCATGTTCATTGACGTAGCGGTAGTCCTGACAAGGACGAAGCCCTCCATCCTTCTTTTTGACGAAGAAGAAGGGGGATGCTTGAGGAGATTTTGAGGGTCTGATTTTGCCAGTTCGAAGATTTTCATTGAGGAAGTCTTCGGTCGCTTTCTTTTCATTGGGGGAGAGGGGATAAATTTTTCCAACTTTTGGAACGAAGGAGTCGTTTAGATGGATGGCGTGGTCATATGGTCTGGATGGGGGAACATGGTCGGTGGCTTCCTTTTCAAAGATGGAAGTGAATTCTGCGTAAGCAGGGGGAAGTACGGGTTTCGGTTTCATTCTTTCAGCTTCTTGGGCCAGTTCAGTGGACCTAGTAATCATGGCGATCTGTTTGCCAGTATATGTATTTGGAAAATAACAGGTGGCGGACTTCATGATTCGTCCGACATGGTAGTGGGCAACTGCTCGCTCCATGTATTTGTCTTCTTCTTCGTATTTGAGATAGTCAAAGAGTTGAGCTCTTTGGACTTGATTCAGGTTAATGTGATGGGGCATTCAGGCTTTCTTTTTGGTGGTCTTCGAGGCATAGTTGGCTCGTCCAGCGGCATGGGTAAAATAGAGGTCGAGGGATTTGTCGAGTTTCTCATTGATTTCAACAGTCTTCTTTCTCCAGTCAATTTTCAGATTGGTGGCTTTCAGCCACGGGTGTCCTAGAATGATGTTCTCATGTCCGAGATGGAGAACATGAAGGAAAACTTTCTGTGTGATGGTACCGATTTTAATAAAGAGGAAGGTAGAGAATTTAATGTCTCCTCCTTTGTTCGGAGAGTGGTCGGCATTTTGGGCTTTGATTGGAGAGGGGAGTCGTTCAGTGGGGAGTTTATTTTTCTGGACAAAGTTCCAGTCTATACACGAGATTTCAGCGCCGCTATCAATAAGGGCAGCAGTTTTGACAACTTTCAATGTGCTGTTCAGGACGATAACCTGCACTGGAAGTTTGATGGAGGCAGATTTGGATTCGTCTACGAATACAGGAGCACATGTTACAAAAGAAGAGGAGGAGACTTGTGTCGAAGAAGTTCCTCCAATTAAAAATCCCTCTTGTTTTTGATGTAGAGGTGGGAGACGAAGGCTTCATTGTCTTCATTGTCTGAGTCCTCTACTTCTTCTAACTTAGGGAGGTCTTCATCATTGCCTTTGGTCACCTCTCTGACCTTCTTTTCACGACTTCCTCCATTTCTTCAGGCCTGGTTGTGGTTGGGGCAGTCCTTGATAAGTCCTGATCAGTAGTCGATACTATCGCGATAAGATAAGATAAAAGAAAAGAAAGAAAAATGACAAGTCCATTAGGAGCTAGGGGCCATAACCGTAACAGTAAGAGGTCTTCTTCTGCTTGTCTTTATCATGGTGGCGGGCAGCGATAGCATGGGCCTTCTTTTTCTGACAATGGAAGAGGAGGGCTTTCTCGTACCATTCATCGATAGCTGTGGGTACTTTGTCCATGGTGTAGATTTGCCCAGAGAGAGTGGGGGAGAGTCCTGCCAAAAAGTATTTGATCAGGATGGTGTCATTGATGGTGCCGCTGAGCGCAGTATTTTTCTTAAAGTTGGCCAGGTATCCAGCCAAGTCATTCTCCATGCATAAAGTCCAGAGGTTTGACAACACTTCTCCTTTCAAGTTGGAGTTCTTAAATGCTTTGTCAAAGCTGGTGGTAAAATCTTTCATTGTCCTGAAGGACAGAGGGGACGCCGTGAGGCAGTTTCATTGGTAGGTGGTGGCCCACGAGAGGGCCGCTCCTTTTTTCATGTGGGACAACGCGAAGGCAATCTTCTTGTTGTCGTTGTCATATACTTCACTGTTAACTAACAGGTAAGACTGCACAGTGAGGAGCCATGACTCAGCCTTGTCGTAATCGCTGTCAAAGGCATTGGGGGAGCCGATTTTCAGTTCGGTTGCTTTCTGATGGTGGGACATACTGTTATGAGGTGGGGGTGTGAAAGGTGCAGATGGGGTGAGGATCGGTGTCGGGGTTTCTGGGGAGCAGGGTGCCGGAGGAACAGGAAGGTGGAGTGCAGATAGTTCATGGGCTAGGTGGAGGTCGTCCTTGTTTCAGACAGTAGTTTCTTCTTCGGTTCCGATGGGGTAGTTTTTGTCAGATTCCGAAGGGTCTGAGGGAGGAGAGTCAGCTTCTTCCTCTGAGGAAGGAGGCGGGGGGGAGGATATACGGAGGTGCGGGTAGCGTCTGCCCAAGGGAACAGCAGAGAATTGGTCTGTGTTTCGAGATGTAATGGTGGCTCACTTGCCAGTGGTGGTCATTTAGTAGAGACTAGATCTTTTGTTACGCTTGGTCTGGGTAGGAACGAGCGTAGACTTGGATAGCGTCTAAGTCAAAGGTTCTGGTCAAGATGAAGTTGCAGTGACGACGTCGAGAGTTCTGATAAGGTCGAGACGACGTCACAAAGACGAAGTCAAGAGTTCGGAGTTCTGGTGAGATGAAGAAAGACTGTGAGAGACAGACTCAATCAGCGAGTAATGAGGAAAGAAGTAGTATTCCCAAGTAGATCTAGTCTGAGGTACAGGGTAGATTACTGGGCATATTTATACTGTTAAAGAATGCGCACGGACCATGCTGAATAAGAGGAGAAGGCTATGGTGTAATAAAGGTAAAAATAGGATAAGAATCCTATGGAACATTGTAGAACAACAAAGAAAGAATAAGAGAGTTCTGGGTTGCGCCGGATTAGTCATCAAAGTGAACCGTTTGTAAGCAAAGAAAAGAAACAGGGGTGAATCGTAACAGTGGGTGTGTAGATGTGCGCAAGGTGACTGTGAGCGGCAGTGGTGGTGGTCAGCGGTGTGCATGCAGGCAGTTGGCGTGGTGAACAATTGATGGACTTAGCTTTTTTTTTTGCCTGAGTCTCAGTGTGCGAGTGGTGGTGGTCAGCGCTGTGCAGGTGGGGGATTGCGGTGGTGAGTGAGTGATACCAGTTGTTACAAGTATTTCTTTTCCTTCTGTTTCCTACAACTGGGACTTGGTCTTCAGACTGCAGTTACATGGGGGATAGCCCCTATGTGCTATTATGCTTATCTCACTTTATATTACATCAGCATTCCCTTCATCTTCTAGAACATTCTATTGCTATGATCCAGACTTCTCGCGGGTAGCGCCGCTCGTCCATAAATATCCACATGGTCCGTGTACGATACACAGCCGCATGGTCTGTGCGCCATTCCTAACCCTATATAAAGGGTCATACTCTGTACACATATTCCCCAGCTAGTTCTATGCACCTTGTGCTAGCAATCTAGTCTCCTTCCATATCTCTTGTGTGTGCACTTGAGTCTGAGTTTCCCTTCACTTTCATAAGTGTCTTCTGACTACACTTTGAGTGCCAGCTTCAGACTAGGTTCTACGCGCATCAGTGTTATTTGTATCGTTCCACGTTACACCAGTGGTGATGGTCAGTGGTGTACAAGTTGAGTGGGTGATGTTGAGTGAGCAGCGATGGTCAGTGGTGTGCAGGTGGGCGATTGTGGTGGTGAGTGCTAGTGGTGGTGAGCGTGCAAGCAATCAACATGGTCACGTGACACGACCACTCGCAAAATGTTCACCAACCACCACCGCCCGCTTGAGACTGCCATGCTTGTACACCACCAACCATAACCACTGCTCGCACACAGAGACTCAGGCAAAAAAAAAAGCTAAGTCCATCAATTGTTCACCATGCCAACTGCCTGCATGCACACCGCTGACCACCACTGCTGCTGCTCACAGTCCCCTTGCGCACATCTACACACCCATGCACCCATTCGCACACCGAGACTCAGACAAAAAAAAGTTAAGTCTACAACTGCCGCCTGCACACTGCTGACCACCCACCCACTTGTGTGCACTCAACCGTGTACCCAGTGCACCACCACATCCTCCCGGGCCTACGGCATCTCCCTACCGTCACCTCACTGTCGCTTGCTCACCATCACATGCGAGTGAGCAGCGCCATCACACACGGGGGAGTAGCACTGTCACTCACCCTCTGCCTCACCATTCCCGTCACACAAGCAAGTGAATGCCATCGCTTGCACTCACCCCACCATCACCTCACCGTCACCATCACATGCGAATGAGCGACAGTGCTCACTCACCCTTACCTTTGCCTTACCCTCACCTTCACACACAGCGGAGCAGTGCTGTTGCTTGCACTCACTCCACGATCACCGTCCCACACAGCCATGGTAGTGGTGCTCACTCCCCCTCCTCTGTCCACATGCTTCCGTCCCCCGTTCTCATTGTTTCAGCCTCGCCTCCCCTTTGCACACACGTGGCGCGCCCCCACACCTCGTCGCCTCACCACACCATTGGACGCACACAGCAGCCCTACCCACGGGTATACCCTCAATGGGTATGGGTATGGGTCGCATGCCTGGTACCCACAGGTATACCTGTTTGGAGGCCGAACTCACTACCACACGACTGGGCACTGTCACCGCACACATTATATTGCTTGACTCGACACAACACGCTTTCCTACTCGCAACAGTATCCATGTTTTTGCCATATTTACTAGTACCACTTTGGTAATTGCAATTGTATGACATTTCTCCTACTCCATTAGTCACATAAGTCAAAAAGTCAAAAAGTCAAAAAGGCGGAAAGTCGGAAAGTGAAACAACCCATAAACCCGTGAGGGTCCATAGGCTGCACCCAAACCATAAAGGTAAAGAGAGAAAAGAGACAACACAGCGTAGACCATGAGGTCCAAGCGTGTCGAGCGGAGTTGCGTCATCGACGTGGATGTGAGAAGCATCAGCTGCCTTGGCAACGTAAGGGGCAGCGTCATCAGCTGTCACCCGAAGGTAGCGACTTCGGCTGATAAGATAAATGAGGGGATGAGCTTCGTGTCAAATGGATTCAAGGGGGAGAACCAAGTGAACTAGACTGGAGGACATCCAGCCTAGCACTTAGGGTTTATATACTATCATACTGTATGTACATGTTTGTGTATAAATGAATAACATGAGATGTGCGTGAGGCACGGAGATTGAATACGAGTGGAATGCATGAGGCAGGACATGAGGGAAACATACGGTAAACATGTGCAAACCATGAGGTGTGGCAGCATATGAAAAGGGAGCGTGATGGGTGCTCAACAGGTGAGGCACCTAAGAGAAATGAATAAAGTAAATGAGGCGTCCATGAGGCGCGAATAAAGAATGAAAGGGTGCCTGTGTCCATGAGGGACAAGCAAGGTGAAAGTCTAGAGCGATCAGTAGTCAATACTGTTGCAATAAGATAAGATAAAAAAGAAAAGAAAGAAACGACTAAGTCCATTGACAGACAGGGGCCGTAACCGTAACAGAAAGTCAGCATCTCTGCTGTGTGCTAATGATCTTGGCTGGCTAATCTGTCTTAATGTGCTTAGTGCATGAATTAAGCCAGATAAGACAAAATAAGTCGTAATAAGTCATAATAAGACTTTTGCTAAATTCCTGATGTATTTCCTCTTCTATGCATCCAAGCTGTATCCACATCAGTGGGACAGATGGTGGTCAGGACTCGTTCAGACCACTCGGTAAACGCAGGACTTGGAGCAGGTCCTAGGACTTCAGGACCATGCCACATTGCCCAGATTTGGAAAGGGCACTCCATCATTGTGTGTCATTGTGATATATACCTAGTAAATTATGTTCTCTACCAATATTTATATTTCTTAAGCAGGTATTTTTAGTTTTTAGCCACATACATAATACATCGCTCAAGCTGCAGTTGCATTGTTTTTGTTCATGTGTGAATCTTATCAGTAACTGATCTACTTAGCACAAGTATGGCTAAATCCACTACCCGAATTAATTTCAAGTTGCAACCAGATATTCAGTATATCTAAATTTTAACAATACTTATTCATGCTAAGACTCTTGTGAATGACCTCATCCAAAGTCTTGCTGTTACCTGAGAGTACCCACTGGTCCTGCAGTCCTATCGGCTAACCGTTTCACTGATGCATGTGGCGAACATGAGTACCTTATGTCCACCACATGCTTTCATGCCATATTGTACAAATTCACAAGAACTAGGCTATTTGTTGTGGTGCTCGGGCCAGTTGAGCTTGTGACTGGTCGATAGTGAAAAGCACGAAAGACATTGGTGAGCACTGTAGTGATGTTGACAAATATGATGGTGATGATCCGATAGGATGCTGTCAACAAGTAGCCACGTGGCCCACTGGCATTGGAGCAACCATCGACGGGGGCAAAGACAGCACAAAGTTAACTTTTCCGCTTCTGCATGCCGATGAGCTAGTGGTCGTACCAGGAATCCGTTGCTGAGTGACTCCCACGCAGACATGGAGGGGAGAGGTACAATGAGTTGCAGTTCAGAGTGGTCGAGGTCGTCGACGGTCATCGTGTCATTAGGAACGTGCACTGCATGGGATCCAAGGGTATTCTGTTGCCACTTCAAGTGAAGAACCACTCTTCATGTTGGCAGAGACGAAAATGGTGCACACAGTTGACCTGGAATCGGAACTTTGCAAGATCAGTGATGTTCTTGGATCAGTACTACATTGAAACCAACAACTACAACACTCTGGACGTAAATATGAACGAGGATTTCTAAGACTGTAGGAAGATAAAGGGACCAGAAGAGCAAGCGATTCTGATGGATGCAACACACCTGTGGAACTGAATTATGGTATACTTTATTGCATTAGATTCTTTGTCTCCAGAGCACTGTGGGGGAAAGTTTGATATAGCCATTTATGCCAACATTCAATTGGTTTCAAGCAGGAGTATTACCTCTTGATAGTGAAATTGTTACGTTGCTGGCAATTAGAAAGCTGTACAAACACAAGAAAAGCGGATGATGCTGAGGGTCGGGGGTGTTGTATCCGGGACAAGACAGAGAGTAATGGCCACCCTCTGATTCTGAAGCATGGACCAAGGCAGTTCACCAGACAAAACCCATTGACGATTCATCTAAGACGTGAACATCAACCAAGTGATCTCCTCGTAGAGATAGATATATTCAAAGATGCCAATGTACTGAAGTTGCACTATTCTTGTTGCACTTTCGCGGGCATAGCAGATCGATGATGAGAGCCCGGCGAAGGTAAGCGAGTTATTTGTGTGTGGACAGTCAGGGAGGTGGATACAGGACGCCATCGTGGTCCTGGATGGCTGCAGAGGGGGAGAGTGCATACAATGAAGAGCCAAAGGGCTCACGCAGAGCCATCAAGATATTGGAATGCAATGTGACACCCGCCTGGTTGTTCGCACCCCATGGGGATATTTTGCATGGGGTACTGAAAATATGGCAGGCTCAGTGGTATTCCTATTCCCAAGGTGCGCTGCACCTCTTGGCTGAAGATCTGGAGTTCCTGCAGGACTGTCATAATCACAAGGTGTACCATGTCCATTCCCAGATTCGGTAGAAGATGTTGGGAGGGAGGTGCTTTTGTCACCACGCCAGACACTTCAAGGTCTCTCATGGATTGGGATTGGACAGCAGAGACATAGAACTCAAGTCGGACAAAGACCGAGTGGTTGCCATAGTATGAACAGTAATCACTAAAGAACAAACATCATAGGTGTTTAACTCGGGAACTGTCATCTTGGTCATTATAACTATTGTACATACCGTGATCAATGCTAGTTGTGACCCACGAAAAAAACGAGCGTCTGCCAACACACATGTGGCAGAGTTTGTTGGTTGAATCGACCATAGCAAAGGTGCAGGACATGGGAGATGCCACCATGGCCGGATGCAATCACAATCCATTAGTCCTGGGACGCGAATGAAAGTGGTATGAGGGTGTCACGTGAACAACTTCAAGGCTTCATTCATGACCTCACAGAACTCGCAGATTCCAGAAAGCTTGCAGGCAAGGTAACACAGCTTCATGAATGATTCTTTGGAGTTCTATAGATTACAAACCAGTTACTAATAAGGTAGGGTTTGTTGACCGTAACTGGTCACTGCTTCAAGATATCAGATCCTCCTACCGCAGTCATATCCAGTCAGCGCAGCACACAACAATTATTCTGAACCATCAAGACTCAACTTCACTCAAGGTGCGCACGCATTCAATACAGGTAATATTCCTAAGCCAGACATTATCATCCCAACCAGCAGGAGACCCTGTGGTTTGCCTACACTTATAGTGTGGTACGAGTTGCTCAATTTTACGTCAGTCGTGACAACTGGCTAGGAACCAGTGGAATACTCTGAACATTTTAGGCATACCTTCCGTGACAGTGGGAATGGAAGCTCTTACGGCTCCATGGGAGGCGGTGTAACGGTGGTCACTGCTCTTCCTCAATCAATTTCCATTGAACCCAATACAGCCGCTATTTGGATCCATGATGGTGGGCAGCAGGGTTCATGGAGTGATTGAACATTCTGGCTGTCATGAAGAATGAAGCGAACTAACATGTCAGCTGATGCAGTATGTGTTATGGATATTTCTATTTCTTTACTTCACTACGATTGGGACTTAGTCTTCGGACTACAACTGCATGGGGGATAGCCCCTATGTGTTATGCTTACATCACTTTATCTTACATTAGCATTCCCTTCCACTTTCTTCTAGAACGTTCCATTTGCTACGATCCAGACTTCTCGCGGGTAGCGCCACTCGTTCTCATTTATCCACATGGTCCATGTACGATACACAGCCGCATGGTCTGTGCACCATTCCCAACCCTATATAAAGGGTCATATTCTGTACAAGTATTCCCCAGCTAGTTCTACACACCTTGTGCTAGCAATCTAGTCTCTTCCAGATCTCTTGTGTGCGCACTTGAGTCTGAGTTTCCCTACACTTTCCTAGTGTCTTCTGCCTACACTTGAGTGGCAGCTCTCGGACTAGATTCTAACACATCAGCGTTATTTGTATCATTCCACATTACAAAAGAACTAGCTCTACTTCTGCTTCTGCTATTACGCAGTAAAGCCGCTCCCCTTTGCCCATCATTTCGCGCCGTCGCCAAATCCGTGTACTGTCCTGCTCCCCATCCCCCACACCATCCGAATACCTCTCGAACGCTCCTACCCCAAGGACTGTTCCTACCATCCTCCCTCCCCTAGACGAAGACATCACCCTACCCGGTGATGATGACTTTGATATGGCAACTCGCACAGCCGAGATAAAGGCTGGATTACCCGATGACTTTTCCGGCGAGGCAAACGATGCTAGCCGATGGATGTTGGCCATGACAGCATACTTTACCATGAACAGTGCTCACTATAACGAGCTCACCGAGATCCTCATGTGCCTCAACAAGATGAGCAAAGGACGTGGACAGGACTTTGCAGAAGGCTGGTATATTAAAATAGCAGATGAAGCCGTCTCTGATGAAGACAAGACATTCACCAAATTCCTTGACACATTCCAACAGGCTTTCATACCTTATGACATGTCCGCCCGAGCCCGTATTGAAATGGGAAATCTCAGGCAGGATTTTAGGAATCGGAAGGAGGAATTCGAGAACTACATCTCAGAGTTCCAGCTCCTAGCCGCCAAGACCAAGATCGCCGATCAGAATGCACTGATCGAGTGGTTTATCAAAGGACTCCATCCTCGCATCTCCCGCATGGTCCTATCGGTCGAAACAGTACCCACCACCCTCCAAAGATGGATTGAGAAATCGTCCCAATTCCACTCCCAACTCTGTTGCATCGACGATCTCTCAGCTGGAAGGGCCTTGATCCCCTTTAACCAAGAGTCCTCCCGCCCTTGACGAGATCCAAATGCAATGGACGTTGACGCAGTCCGTCTCACTCCCGTCCAGCACGCCGCCTATATGAAAGACAACAAGTGTTTTGTATGTCATCAAGTGGGTTGCCACTCCTCCAACCATCCCCGTCGACCTGGATCCTCCGCACCTCCCCGCCCACCTCGCAATCCACAGAGAATAAGGGCTGCTTACACCCCCGCTCCAGCAACTCCCAAGCCCAGCCCTATGGGCCAATACGTTGACGAGCTTAGAAAGAGAAACGTACCTCAGGAAGAGGTACTCAAAGTTTTGAAAGCCTGCTTTGAAGAAGACAAGGCAGACAATGAAACCGTTGCAGCAACGGTAGTGGCTGAAGAATGGCCAAAGGATTTTTAGAAAGGAGG
>JBBPTL010000338.1:0-14321 GCA_038094095.1 Boletus putidus
AGAAAGCCAAGGGTGGGTACCTTATTTCATACACCCACCGCTTAGGGCTAGGGTTAGGGGTTATTGCATTTAGTAATATTTAGTGTAAAACATGCAAACATCCGGACAGTTTTTTGAGCCACTGTATTTAATCTCCGCACCTCATGCGCGTCCCATGTTATTCATATATACACAAACATGTACATACAGTATTATAGTATATAAACCCCAAGTGCTAGGCTGGACGAACTCCAGTCTAGTTCACTTGGTTTCCCCCCTTGAAGCCTTGCTTGACTCACTCCTCCTCTTCTCTCACTCATCCTCTATTCTTGTGGCCTGTAGACCCCTCTAAGGGTTTTAAGGTTGTTTCACTTGAACTAGACTCTACTTACCCTACACCCCACATCTACCACAGGGACACTTTTAGCTCGACGCAGCAAGTGCGTACTCTGTGCAAGGATCGCGCCCACGCTTACATATAGCTAGTGCCGATCAACTTCCACCGATCCCTTCTCCCCTCTCTCACTAACGATCAGAGAAGCACTGACGTAACTGAGGACGTAAGAGAAACCCAGAGTCCGGAACGCTCTGAGGCTGAGGGAGTGGATAGCCCCACACTACTAACAACGACATCGCCGTCACCATCGCCCGCCACATGCTTCCTCGACTACTTAGAGCAGGATTTGAATCCGCTTGGGCTTTGGTTCACGCAGCACAGGTCGCCTTATCTCGCTCAAGAAGAGAGCCAGATAATTGCCTACATGTTAAGATTGGGAGGCCCCAGCACCTTCAACGACTTAGCAGACTATTCAGAGTCCACCCCCTCATTGAGCGAGGAAGATCCCAAAGCCGACCCCAACGACGCAACACTGGAGCCTGCTACTTACATCAACCCCAATCCCCAACCTGCCGCCGCACGTTTAGATTCGGCACACGACAGCGCCTCACCCGAACGCATCGTTAAAGAAGAAGGTTCCCCTATAGTAGTAAGGATCCCAAAGAGGGAAAGAAGCAAAAGTCCGGATCTTGAGATCGCAGAACCACAGCCGGTACAGAGAAGGCCGGTCAAGAAATTACGTACCATCAGGAGATTGCGTGGCGGTGAAGAAAACCCCGACCACCTTTATATGTCAAAAGTCCTACGCCCTCAAAAGTGTAAAAATTACAAGTACTAGAAGTTTTTCTTTTAAGTAATTTTCCAAAATGTCACAAGCTTTGATCAATGCAATCAACGACCACCGTATGTCCTCCAGGGACAAATTAAATGTGGTTTTACAAGAATTCCAAACGTTTATGGGAGAAATAGCAGGGCTGAGGAACCAGCTCCTTGTAAAAGAAGTCAAGATTAACAATCTCACCAACGAAGTAACCGCGTTGCAGGCAGCAAGTGTCAGTACGTCAGGAGGTGGAAGCGGCCCCATGCCAGGTCGCTCCACCAAAATAGAAATTTTCCATGACCCAGGTGATTACGACGGGTCAAAGGCCAAGTTCGAAGAATGGTGGGCCAAGATGGCCACGTGGTTAGAGGTCAACAGGGCCTATATACCCACTGGGTCATACGAGGCATTCGTATCTGTTCTCTCCCGCCTCAAAGGACCGAAGGCTGGCCCCTTCGCACAAGTCAACCTGGCCAAAGGCTGCGCTTACACTTGGGCACAATTAGTAAACGATGTTGAGGGTCTTTTCAGGACCACCAACCAGAAAGACTGGGCACGCGATCAGCTAACCCAGTATTCACAAGGAAACCAAAGTGTTGACAACTATATCGTCAAATGGATGAGCCTGCAGGAACAGGCTAAAGTCGACGGATCACACAGAGTGGCGCTCCTAGAAGCCAACACAAAGAAGGGCATTATCACCCAAATAGTAAAAGAAGGCAGGAGAAAAGACGATATCAACTCCTACCTTGCCAAGATCTGCAGGGTCGGATCAGCACAAGAGTCCCTTGATTTCATCATCGGACGCACCATGAAACAACCTTAAAACCTAAAGAGGTCTACAGGCCACAAGAATAGAGGGAGGATGAGAGAGAGCAGAGGATGAGTCAAGCAAGGGCTTTAAGGGAAAATACCCAAGTGAACTAGACTGGAGGACATCCAGCCTAGCACTTGGGGTTTATATACTATTTACTTGTATGTACATGTTTGTGTAAATAGGGGAACATGTGTTGTGCATGAGGCGTGGAGATTAAATACGAGTGTAAGACATAAGGCGAAGCATGAGGGAAACATACGATAAACATATGCAAACCATGAGGTGTGGCAGCATATGAAAAGGGAGCGTGATGGGTACTCAACAGGTGAGGCACCTAAGAGAAATGAATAGGATAAGTGAGGCATCCATGAGGCGCAAATAAAGAATGAAAAGGAGCCTGCGTCCATGAGGGACAAGCAAGGTGATGATCTAGAGTGATCAGTAGTCGATACTGTCGCGATAATATAAGATAAAAGAAAACGAAAAGAAAAGACAAGTCTGTTGGCAGACAGGGGCCGTAACCGTAACACACCACCCAATGGGAACAAGGTTCCCACAGTCATAAGGACCCTGACGCTATGGACATCAGTGCGGTCAACTGTGGATGCTTCAATTGCAGAGGAGACCATATGGTCCGTGATTGCAAGAAGCCAAAGGTCTCCTGCCCGGACTGTAAGTTCCTGGGTGGGAACCACAGAAAAGAGTGTAAAAGGAACACTCACAAGGCCCGCAGCGCCTCACAAGAAGAGCCAGCTGCAATGTCCTGGGATGATGCAAAAAGCACCAAGAAGTCCAATGCCAAGGGCAAAGGACGTGATGTGGGGGCTGCCGTACGTGGCATGACCTTCAAAGAAGCACGCGTGTTCTTCCGTGATGACAAAGACACGGAGAACAAAAAGTCGGGAAAAGCCCAAGCCTGAAAGGGGTACGCTCCCTGGAAGGTGGAAATAGATACTCTTTTCTCATGGTTGATGACCTCACGGAAGTCGACTATCTTTCATCTCATTTGCCGTCAGAGGAGTCCCCAAAAGGGCTCAGCTGGGACGTTAAACTGGTGCTTAATTCCTCTACAAAAAATAAAAATATTGAAGATGATTTCCCTGATGACATCTTTGTGCGAAGCGTACGCACTGATCGGGAAATACTTATGAAAATCAAAGTGGCTCCTGCTAGTCAGAGTCACAACTTTATGGAAATCGAAGCACTGCTTGATAGTGGTGCAAATGCAATCTTTATTGATCATGCGTGGGCAGAAGAAGCCAAGCTCCCACTTAAACTATTATGAAACCCCATACCTGTGTTCAATGTGGACGGAACAAAGAATTCCGCTGGTAACATCACGCATGCTGCAGAAGTAGTTGTCGAGTACCAAGGTCATCGCAAGCGAGTCCTTGCTGAAGTAACTGATCTTGGGAAGAATCAATTCATCCTTGGATACTCTTGGCTAAAGCGCCACAACCCTGACATAGATTGGATCAAGGGTGACGTAAAACTTACGCACTGTCCTATGCATTGCCAAGCACTGCAGGACAAGTCAGGATTTGTCAGAGAACTCGAAAAGGAAGAAGCAGACAACGCTTATTCAGCGCATGCCATACTCCAATCTCTAGATGAGTCGGTTAAAACCGAGAAAACCCCTGAGGAACTTGTTCCAAAGGAATACCACGAATATTTGAAGGTATTCTCTAAAGAAGAATCAGAGCGCATGCCGGTCCGCAAACCTTGGGACCACGCGATTGATATGAAAGATACGTTTAAACCCAAGAAAGGTCACATCATACCCCTCTCCTCCACTGAACAGGAAGAAGTTTCCGCATTCATCGATGACCAAATGAAGAAGGGCTATATTCGTCCATCTAAATCGCCGCAGACGTCGCCTGTGAAACAACCTTAAAACCCTAGAGGGGTCTACAGGCCACAAGACTAGTGAGGATGGATGAGAGAGAAAGGGAGTGAGTCAAGCAAGGCTTCAAGGGGAGAAACCAAGTAAACTAGACTGGAGTTCGTCCAGCCTAGCACTTGGGGTTTATATATCATACTACTGTATGTACATGTTGTGGTAAATATTATAAACATGTGACGCGCATGAGGCGCGGAGATTAAATATGGGTGGAAAGCATAAGGCAAAACATGAGGGAAACATATGGTAAACATGTGTGAAACATGAGGTGTGGCAGCATATGAAAAGGGAGCGTGATGGGTGCTCAGCAGGTGAGGCACCTAAGAGAAATGAATAGAATAAGTGAGGCATCCATGAGGCACGAATAAAGAATGAAAAGGAGCCTGCGTCCATGAGGGACAAGCAAGGCGGTGATCTAGAGCAATCAGTAGTCAATACTGTCGCTATAAGATAAGATAAAAGAAAAAGAAAGAAATTGTTAAGTCCATTAGGGGCTAGGGGCCGTAACTGTAACAGCCTGTGTTCTTCATGCCTAAGAAAGATGGCCGAAAGAGAATGGTACAGGATTACTGATACCTAAATGAACACATGGTTCAAAATAATTATCTGCTGCCCTTGATTGCGCAGCTAGTCAATAAACTCAAAGGAGCAAAGCTCTTTACAAAAATGGATCTCAGATGGGGATACAACAATGTTCGCATCAAAGATGGTGACAAATGGAAGGCCGCATTTGTATGTTTCAGGGGCGCTTACAAACCCCTTGTTATGTACTTTGGCTTATGTAATTCCCCCGCCACTTTCCAAGCGATGATGAACGAGATCTTCGCAGATATGGACAATGTGGTGGTTGTCTACATCAACGACCTAATGATATTCACAAAAACAGATGACCCTATAGAACACGACAGGATCGTGAAAGAAGTACTAAAATGGCTGGAGGAGAACGATCTCTTTGTAAAGCCAGAAAAATGTGTTTTCCACACTACGGAAGTCGAATTCCTCAGTATGATTGTGGGAAAAGACAGAATTAAAATGGACCAGACGAAGGTCCAGGCAATCTTAGAATGGCCAGCACCAAGGAACGTAAAGGGTGTTAGGAGCTTTTTAGGTCTCGCCAATTTTTACTGAAGGTTTATCAAGGACTACGCAAAAGTCGCACATCCCCTTAATGATCTATTGAAGAAAGATCAAACCTTCGAATGGCTAGAAGCTCAGCAGGTTGCGTTTGACACGCTTAAACACTGCTTTACCACCCCCCCTGTCCTGGCATTCCCGGATAATGATTGCCAATTCCGCCTAGAAACCGATGCCTCGGATTTCACTACAGGCGCAGTACTATCTATTGAAAAAGAATCTAAGTGGCACCCCATTGCTTATATGTCACACAGTATGTCTCCGCAAGAACGGAACTACCCCATCACAGATAAAGAGATGCTGAGCATCATCTGTGCTTTGGAGTTATGGCGGCACTATCTCGAAGGAGCTAGGCAATTTGAGGTCTGGAACAACCACACCAATCTACAATATTTTATGAAAGCGCAGGATCTTAACCGACACCAAGCCAGATGGCAGCAGTTCCTGACGTGATTCAATTACGTGTTCATCTACAAGCCTGGCGCTACTAATACAAAAGCCGATGCCCTATCGCGCTGTGAGAATCACACAGTAGGCATTGAAAATGACAACAAAGCGGTCTTGATGATCCCGCCAGAGCAGATAAGGACCCAAAAGGTCGTAATTTGCAATGAAGGCGACAAACTCCTAAAACTCATAAAACAACACACTGCGTTGCTCAAGGAGAGTGATGTACACAATCTTAGGTTGAAACACAGCGCATACCTTGCCGACGGTGTATTCATCAAAGAAGGAAAGCTTTTCGTGCCCGATATAGAAGGGCTACATTTAGAAGTGCTTTATGCACACCATGACTCACCGGTTGCTGGACATCCGGGATATGAAAAGACGCTAGAGCTGATCCAGCACTCATACTGGTGGCCTGGCATTACTCCTTTTGTAAAGGACTATGTTTCGCGTTGCGACAGGTGCGCACGCATGAAGGGCTCAAATCAGGCGCCAAGCAGCCTGTTACACCCTTTAGAGGTTCCTGAAGGACCATGGGAAGATATCTCAGCCAATTTCATCATGGGCTTGCCCCTATCCCATGGATCCGATTCTATTTTAGTAGTCGTTGATTGATTCTCCAAAGAAACAGTATTTATACCCATGGTGAAGACAGTCACAGTGCTTGACACCGCTAAATTATATTTACACCATGTGTGGAAGAACCACGGCCTTCCCCGATCGATCATCTCGGATCGCGGCCCACAGTTCACATCCCAGGTTATGCAGGAGGTTTGCAAACGCCTAGGGATTAAATCTAAATTATCTACTTCACACCACCCACAGACAGACGGTCAGACGGAACGCATGAACCATGACCTACAGCAGTACCTGCATCTGTTCTGTGCAGAAAAACAAAAGGATTGGATGGACTGGTTGCCGATTGCCCAGTTCTCCTATAACTCTAAAATGTCGAATGTGACAAAGAAAACCCCTTTTGAAGTCACATGGTCTTACGTTCCCCGCATGGAAATCGAAACACGTGTTGCTAAAGCACCAGCTGCTGAGGCATTTGCCGATTTGATGGGCAAGACGATAGAGGAAGCTAAAAATAACATTATTAAGGCTCAGGAACAGATGAAAGTCCAAGCCAATAAACACTGCACTGAAGTACCCACTTATGAGGTCGGATCTAAGGTGTGGTTATCTACTACCAATCTCCGCTTGACGCGGCTATCTAAGAAAATGACGGAATGATGGATCGGACCTTATGAAGTTCTGGAACTCGTCGGTACCAATGCAGTCAAGTTATGGCTGCCACATTCCATGAAAATCCATGACATAGTAAATGTGTCCAGGGTGAAACCCTACAAGGAGCGGCTGCCTGGTCAGCCTATTGTCGCACCTGGAGCAGTCACGGTCACTGAGGATCATGATAAACTTTACGAAGTCGAATATATTGTGGAATCTCGATACAAGGGACGCCACTTGGAGTACTTAGTCCACTGGATGGGCTTCTCCGATGAAGAGCATATGTGGGAACCCGAGGGCAGTCTCCTCACCATGGCCCAGGAGGCTATATCTGAATTTCACTCTGCCAACCCACAGGCGCCTCGGAAGCTTCGCATGTCCCATTTGGACTTCGTTTGGCTATTCCGCCCTTACGAAAATCTTACCAACGTACCGGCACATCTTGCACCCTTTGATCGCCTAGAAGTCGATCCATAGAGAGGGGGTAGTGTTACGGTTACGATCCCTGTCTGCCAACGGACTTATCTTTTCTTTTCATTTTCCTTTATCTTATCTTATCGCAACAGTATCGACTACTGATCACTCTAGATCTTCGCCTTGCTTGTCCCTCATGGATGCAGGCTCCTTTTCATTCTTTATTCGCGCCTCATGGACGCCTCACTTACTTTATTCATTTCTCTTAGGTGCCTCACCTTTTGAGCACCCATGATGCATTTATTTCATGCTGCCACTGCCTCATGTTATTCGTATGTTTTCCTCATGTTTCCCTCACCGATCAACATGCTTTTCACACTCATATTTAATCTCCGCGCCTCGTGCACATCCCATGTTATTCATATATACACAAACATGTACATACAGTATTATAGTATATAAACCCCAAGTGCTAGGCTGGACGAACTCCAGTCTAGTTCACTTGGTTTCCCCCCTTGAAGCCTTGCTTGACTCACTCCTCCTCTTCTCTCACTCATCCTCTATTCTTGTGGCCTGTAGACCCCTCTAAGGGTTTTAAGGTTGTTTCAGGAATGCTTATGTAACATAAGATAAGGTAAGCATAATGGTACATAGGGGCTATCCCCCATGCAGCTGTAGTCTGAAGACTAAGTCCCAGTCATAGCGAAGTAAAGAAAAAGAAATATCCGTAACAACGTGCTCATCTCCATCTACCTTGGGATGTTCCTGGTACCTATGGGAGTCTCCTGGTGCAATTGCTTCACTGCCCAGCTCATCTGGTTCATCTCAAGTCCTCCAAGGTATGTCTTCCTTGTCCTTTCACTTTGAGCGTTCATGCTCATGTTCTGACACATTCTGCATCATCTTCGACCATTTCCTAGTGTCCTTATAGCCTACAGACGCTCTCGATGCATCTGTCTCGCTGCTGGTAAGTGCGTCATCATGGCTTATATGACTTTTCCTCTCCCCCTTGAGTGTGACACTCAGGGGTTTGTTCTGTTGTTGTGTGGGGTCGTCAGATGGTTTGGGTGATGCTGGTAAGTCCTCTTGTGTGTTCTCGAGCTGTCCTTGGCACTGACTTGACTTGTTCGTAGCTAACGACTTCAGCATGACTCGCTGCGAGTCACTGCTGGTGCTGTTTGTTGTATGTCGCTGCCATTTCGTTCACCATCCTCTCCACCTCCCTGGGCCTCTGCATGGCTCTCGACATCACCCATATTGCATCTTGTTGCACAGCTCGCCAGTTCATCATCTGGGCCCCAAGTCAATCATCTTCATCGCCATCATCGCCTGCACCCTCTGTGACATCCCTCAAGACATTCAACGTGCCCACCTCAATATCTCCCACCCTCACACACTCAACCTCGTCCCTGGGTGGATCTGGTCAATGTGTCTCGTCGCCAATCTCTCCCATACCCACTGCTGACCAGTTTTGATCACCATCACCCTTGCCAGTTCACGGCAACCACCCCAATCCTCAAACCTCTCTGTTCATTCCATCACTCTCCATTCGCACCTTGTTTAATGTGTCTTATACTCACCAGGACAAGACTGCCTTGCCTTCGTCCTTGCCTTTGCCCTCGTGCTCACCCACGAGTAAGTACACCACCTTGCCTTCTCACCAAATACATCATCCTAACCATCATATCCCTACAGATCTTTATCACCATACAACTTCAACACTTGCATCCTCTCTTTTTGGTTCTTGTTCCTCATGTACACAGTCGGTGGCACCTCAAATCACAACCTTTTCCTTGCCACTCAAGAGATCACCCACAACCTTAGGTTTCACAACCACCCTCCTCCTTCCTTCCTGCCAGCTTTTACATTGTTGTATACAAAAAGTTATGTGCTTGCAATAAAAAGTGTGTGCTCTTGTATGTTTTGTGCACTGCTGTATACAAAAAGTTGTGCACTCGTGATAAAAAGTTGCACACACTCCATTGAGATTTGTGTGCGCTAATATCTGAATATTTGTGTGCTTTGACACTCATACCACTAAAGCACATCCAGTATGTGTACACTGTCTAGAAGCCTGTTCAACATTGTCGGCGTGATCTCTTCTATGAGTGTCAAAGTGCACAAATATTCAAATATTAGTGCACACAAATCTCAATGGAGCACGTGCAACTTTTTATCATGAGCACACAACTTTTTGTATACAGCAGTGCACAAAACATACAAGAGCACACACTTTTTATCACAAGCACACAACTTTTTTGTGTATAGCAGCACACAAAATGTAAAAGAGCACACACTTTTTATTGCAAGCACATAACTTTTTGTATACAACAATGTAAAAGCTGGAAGGAAGGAAGGAGGAGGGTGGTTGTGGAACCTAAGGTTGTGGGTGATCTCTCGAGTGGCAAGGAAAAGGTTGTGATTCAAGGTGCCACTGACCATGTACGCGAGGAACAAGAACCAAAAAAAGAGGATGCAAGTGTTGAAGTTGTATGGTGATAAAGATCTGTAGGGATATGATGGTTAGGATGATGTATTTGGTGAGAAGGCAAGGCAGTGTGCTTACTCGTGGGTGAGCACGAGGGCAAAGGTGAGGGCGAAGGCAAGGCAGTCTCGTCCTGGTGAGTATAAGACACATTAAACAAGGTACGAATGGAGAGTGATGGAACAAACAGAGAGGTTTGAGGATCGGGGTGGTTACCATGAACTGGCAAGGGTGATGGCAACCAAAACTGGCCAGCCCCATTCGATATGGCTGGGATCTGGGTTCAGGGAAACTGGAGGCAAAGCGAATGTGGGGATGGGACTTGGTGAAAGCGGTGACAGCCCGTGTATCACATGACTACATCACGTGACCTCACTACCACCACTGCTCACTCAACGCCACTGCAATCGCCCGCCGGCGCCTGTGCACCGCTGGCCACCACCCACTCGATACTGCCATGCTCGTATATTGCCAAAACCACCACCACCACTCGCTCGCAGCCCCTCGCGTGTATCCACACATCTGCGCACCAACTCACACCGAGCATTGGACGAAAAAAAGCGAAGTCCACTACTCGTTTCGGCCACCTGAGCGGACCGGGCAGAAGAGCCATGGACCAACAGGCTGAAGTGCTGACGGCATAAGCCTCGCAACCCCGGCAAGTAGCCCAGGGCAAGATGAAACCCAGGGCGAGTCAGCAGGTTGACGAAGCAGACCATTGACGTTGCAAACCCGTATGCGACATGCACAGGGCCCACGAGGCCAGTGGGCACGTCCCACGACCCACAGGACATGCTGCTCGATGAATGAGCAGGCAACGAAGCGGGGAAGGTCGAGACGACAGGCAAAGAGGGCGAGGAAAAGGATGAGGGAGCGAGTGGGCATGGAGCTGGAGCTGAGAGCGCTACTGGCAAGGGTCTCACCGCACAGAGTAACCAAGACGATGGTGGCGACGGTGATGTCGACCACAGGTACAAAACGCCCAAAGGGACCTGCGACAACCCGGTAAAGGTCGCAGAGACTGTTAACGAAGAACATCGAGCGCACAAATGCGTCGACGAACCAGCACGAGCCGAGGTCACTCAAGACCAAGGCCAGGTGTCGAAGAAGAGCGCGAGCACATGAAGCGCGTCGCGCGACCACCCAGATGACTACAGCAGGACGGATAACCCACATAGACCGTCAATAGACCCTGCGGACGCGACGGGCAATGACGAGCGTTGTCCAGACGCACCCACAGAGCCTCCCGACCAGCCCGAGGGGGGCGAGGTACGGGTCGAGACGAGGATGTCGAAGGTGTCGAAGACCTCGAGAGGGCGCAGTGGGTACAGGAGAGATTGGCAACGAGACACATTGACCAGATCCACCCAGGGACGAGGTTGAGTGCGCGAGGGTGGGGGATGTCGAGGCAGGCATGTCGAATGTCTCGAGAGACGTCGCAGAGGGTGCAGGCGAGGATGGCAACGAAGATGATTGACTTGGGACCCAGATGACGAACCGGCAAGCCGTGCGACGAGATGCGATATGGGTGATGTCGAGAGCCATGCAGAGGCCCAGGGAGGTGGAGAGGACGGTGAACGAAATGGCGGCGACGCGCAACGAACAGCGCCAGCAGTGACTCGCAGCGAGTCACGCTGAAGTCGTTAGCTATGAACAAGTCAAGTCAGCGCCAAGGACAGCTCGAGAACACACAAGAGGACTTACCAGCATCACCCAAACCATCTGACGACCCCGCACAACAACAGAACGAACCCCCGAGTGTCGCGCTCGAGGGGGAGAGGAAAAGTCATGTAAGCCGTGACGACGCACTTACCAGCAGCGAGACGGACGCGTCGAGAGCGTCTGTAGGCTATAAGGACGCTAGGAAACGGTCGAAGACGACGCAGAACGTGTCAGAACATGAGCGCGAACGCTCGAAGCGAAAGGACAAGGAAGACATACCTTGGAGGACTCGAGATGAACCAGACGAGCTGGGCAGCGAAGCGGTCGCACCGGGAGACTCCCACAGGTACCAGGAACATCCCAAGGTCGATGGAGACGAGCACGTCGACGAAACGAATGCGTCGAATCGAGTAAACGGGTCAGGAGGCCATGTAGGCGAGCGAGTCGAATCGGGAGAACGTCGAGGGCGATTGGAGGCGCCAGAGCGATGGCTCTGGCGACCAGAGAAGTGGAAGACGAGGCGGCAAGGACGACGCAGCGAGCGGCGCGCGTCACGAGCCGAAACGAAGTGCCAGCTCGTCGTGGATCGTTTCCGGAATAAGGCCTCCCTAGCTATGCCCAAGCAACTGAGCCCTCAGCATAGTCCCATTCTCAGACGGAGTCATCCACTGGCAACCCTACCCCGTCATTACCCATGCCCTTTCAACCATGGAGATCATCTGCTCTTCGGCCCACTCAAAACCCCGCTCGAGACCCAGGGGCGTAGGTTACTATACTGTATCATACTCAGTCGCAGACTCACGGCGTATAACCTCTTGAATGTTCCCGTTACAATTAATCCCCCATTTCCCGCATGTTCCCCCATTTATGACTCACACAGTCTTGTAGATACTACTACCATCTCGCACGCAGGTTAGGTACCCTAGAATTATTAGCATGAGATTAATGATCTCAATGAAAATGGATTTAACTTGTATCCCACTTGGGGCAGGACTCGGATTGACCAACACACTAAGTAACCTAAGTACAAAAAATGTGCGCTCTCTGTAATGTAGCGTGCTCTCACAAAGAAAGTGGCGCTCTCTCTGTAAAGTGGCGCGCGCGGAATATTTGTGCAATCCGACCCTCATACTCAGTCGAGCGAAGAATCGGAGCGCTCGCATCTGCTTGTCCGTCCGCGATAGCGGTGAAGGGGGCCGGAAAGACGCTGTGTCTCGAGGAAAGGTGGTGGTCTGTCCAACAATCCATCCCCGGTGGACCATTGGTTCACGAAAATGGATCAAAGGACGTTTCGATAAATAAATCTAGAGATAGAACAACGTAAAACAAATGATATTGACTACAGCGACTTTATCAAGAGGGCTACGAGAGGATCCGAGGAATTCAGATGAGAGACGAAACTACCACACAATAGTAGCGAGAGCGATGACGAAAGGGGTTCGCGGTCCAACGCACCAAAGCAACGAGGAAGGGGAAGAGATGCGGGAAAAAGTGAACATGAGGTAAGAATATCATGTACCGATAGCACATCGTTATAGCACATCCAGCGTGCGTATGCTGTCTACCAGGTTGTTTAATATCGTTGGCGTGATCTCATCTACCTGGATAGTGATCAGACTCTCCGCAGCGACCCTGCTATATGCTGCCACATTGCCGATGTTCGGTGTGAGCAGCAGGGCGCCAAATGGTTGTCTCAGTCGAGCGATGACTTGGAGCGCTCGCATCTGCTTGTCCGTCTGTGAAAACGGTGAAGGGGGCCAGAGAGACGCTGCGTCTCGAGGAAATGTGGTGGTCCGTCCACCAAATGGTAGCCCAAGGCGAGCAACGAGCCGCGCTGCTCGTGTTTGTGGGGGGGCACTCGATGCGATACCGGAAGGGCCAGGGAGCAATGCCAACTTGCCAATCGAAGACGACCGGTCGTCTGTGTTCTCTTCAGGTATTGTCTCTACTACACTTCCGACGGGCTGTCGGTCAAGGAGAAAGTCAATCCAAGGATGAACGAGGTACAGAGAACCGAATTGAGAGAGATCCTCCTCAGTCCAGATCTCCACAACCCCGACAGCTGTCTGTGCGCGGAAAACATGTCCCGACTTGCTCCGAGAAGCTGACAAAGGCCCCAGTTTGAAATTGAGGCACGGAAGCTTCATCCGTTTCCCCACGAACGATGGTACAGGGAGCCCATCAAGTCGATCATACAACTCCATGACTGAGGTAGAATCGAGTGAAGAGCTCCGCAATCTAGCGATGATTTTGTCCATTTCGGCAAGCTCGAGGGCCGGCGGGATGTGCGTTGTCGGCAACTGGTTGAACACAATGATATTGGCAGGGAGACAGCTGTTGAAGCCGCTAGATCGCCCTGTCCATGCAAGGATACTCGTATCTCCCGAGCTCGTGAGTAGCTGTGCTAAGAGTCGCCCGAGTGCCCTGTCCCCCTCGCCATACACAACCGGTAAGGACATTGAGAATATTCCAAGCAACGAGTAAGCTGCATCCTCGACCCGTGTCGTTTGGCGTGTCGAAGCTAGACGAAGCTTCTCACGTATATCATCCAAACCAGGTCGGAGCACCATCAAGGTTCGTGCCGACACACCGGTTGCCTCCTCCATTTCCGAGATGATCTCCGGCGACTCCTTGTGGTTGGGAATATCAAGGTTCAGGTATGGCTTCCAGTCTTCGGTATAGAATCGGAGGACCTTGGAAGCATGATATTCCTGGAATGCCCAGGCCCGAGTGTTCCAGATGCTCCTCACCAGATCACCGCGCTTCGACGGAGAGCGGACGCCATGGAGCAACACGATTGTCACGGCGGAACCCTCGTACCACTTGAACATCGAGATCAGGGCCTCTTGGAGCGCAAAGTGATCTCCTTCGTTGATACAGCATGTATCGCACCACGCCCAATGGAGCCCAGAATCCCGCACGATCTTGCAGAACGTTTGCAGCTTGTCGTGAGTGGGAGACTCCTCGAGCTCGTACACCACGACGTGTATGACTTTCTCGAACAGTGGTTCGTTGTCTTCCCACTTGTGCGAAAAGGTGGCATAACGGTAGTACTCCGAAACTTCGCGCTCAATGCTGGCATGATCAATGTGTGTG
>JBBPTL010000339.1:0-14321 GCA_038094095.1 Boletus putidus
TTCAGTGTTAAACACAGATGTGATAAGATAAGATAAAGGAAATGAAATGAAATGACTAAGTCTGTTAGGGGTTAATGGACTGTACTGTAAGAAACATGCATTGTACATGAGGCACAGAGATTAAATATGAATGGTAAATGCATGGTGATCCGTGAGGGAAACATGAGGAAAACATATGGTAAACATGAGTATAAAGTGGGGTGGCCATGAGGCAGTGGCAGCATGAATAACAAGTGTGATGGGTGCTCAATCCATGAGGCACCTAAGAGAAATGAAAAAGAGCCAGCATCCATGAGGGATGGGTGAGGCATAAGTCTAGAGCAATCAGTGTGCAACACAGTCATGATAAGATAAGGAGAAAGAAAAGAAATTTCTAAGTCTGTTAGGGGTCAAGGACTGTACTGTAACACTATTCCCCCTCTATGGATCAACTTCTAGGTGATCAAAGGGTGCAAGGTGTGAAGGCACATTGGTTAAATTTTCATAAGGGCGGAATAGCCAAATGAAGTCCAAGTGGGACATTTGGAGTTTCTGAGGCACCTGTGGGTTGGCAGCATGAAATTTGGAGATGGCTTCCTGGGCTGTAGTGATGAGACTGCCCTCGGGTTCCCACATATGCTCTTCATCAAAGAAGCCTGTCCAATGGACTAAGTACTGCATTGATACCAATGAGTTCCAGAACTTCATAAGGTCTGATCCATTATTCCATCATTTTCTTAGATAGCTGCATCAAACGGAGATTAGAGGTAGATAACCACACCTTAGATCTGACCTCATAAGCAGGTAATTCAGTGCAGTGCTTATTGGCTTGGACTTTCATCCGTTCCTGAGCCTTAATAATATTATTTTTAGCTTCCTCAAGGGTTTTGCCCATCAGATTGGCAAATGCTTCAGCAGCTGGTGCCTTAGCAACATGTGTTTTGATTCCCATGTGGGGAAGGTAAGATTGTGTAACCTCAAAAGGGGTTTTCTGTGTTGCATTCGACATTTTCAAGTTATATGAGAACTGGGCTATAGGAAGCCAGTCTGTCCAATCCTCTTGTTTTTCTGCACAAAACAGATGCAAGTACTGCTATAGGTTACAGTTCATTCTTTCCATCTGACCGTCTGTCTATGGGTGATGAGATGTAGATAATTTAGATTTAATCCCAAGGCATTTGCAAATGTCCTACATAACCTAGGATGTGAACTGCAGGCTGTGATCCGAAATGATTGATTGGGGAAGGCCATGGTTCTTCCAAACATGGTGCAAATATAATTTAGTGGTGTCAAGCACTGTGACTGTCTTCACTGTGGGTATAAATACTGTCTCTTTGGAGAATTGATCAACAACTACTAGAATAGAATTGGATCCATGGGAGAGGGGCAAGCCTGTGATGAAATTGGCTGAGATATCCTCCCATGGTCCTTTAGGAACCTCTAAAGGGTGTAACAGGCTGCTTGGCACCTGGTTTGAGCCCTTCATGTGTGTGCACCTGTCGCAATGCAAAATGTAATCCTTTACAAAAGGAGTAATACCAGGCCACCAGTATGAGTGCTGAATCAGCTCTAGCATCTTTTCATATCCTGGATGTCCTACAACCAGAGAGTTGTGATGTGCGTAAAGCACCTCTAAATGTAAGCCCTCTATATCAGGCATGAAAAGCTTCTTTTCTTTAATGAATACACCATCGGCAAGGTATGCATTGTGTTTCAATCTAAAATTGTGTACCTCACTTTCTTTAAGCAATGCAGTGTGTTGTTTTATGAGTTTGAGTAGTTTATCACCTTCATCATGGATTACAACTTTTTGGGTTCTTATCTGTTCCAGCAGGATCATCAAGATTCCTTTATTGTCATTCTCGATGCCTACTGTGTGATCCTCATGGCACAATAGGGCATTGGCTTTCATATTGGTAGCGCCAGGCTTATAAACAAAGATGTAATTGAATCACATCAGGAACTGCTGCCATCGTGCTTGGCATTGGTTAAGATCCTGCGCTTTCATAAAATATTGTAGATTGGTGTGGTTGTTTCAGACCTCAAACTGCTTAGCTCCTTCAAGGTAATGCCACTATAGCTCCAAAGTACAGATAATGCTCAGCATCTCCTTATCTGTGGTGGGGTAGTTCTGTTCTTGTGGGGACATACTGTGGGACATATAGGCTACTGGGTGCCACTTGGATTCTTTTTCTATAGATAGTACAGTGCCAGTAGTGGAATCCAAGGCATTGGTTTCTAGGCAGAATCAGCAATTGTTGTCTGGGAATGCCAGAACAGGGGCGGTGGTAAAACAGTGTTTAAGCGTGTCAAACGTGGTCTGCTGAGCTTCTAACCACTCAGTGTTTGATCTTTCTTCAGCAGATCATTAAGAGGATGTGTGACTTTTGTGTAATCTTTAATAAACCTTTAGTAGAAATTGGTGAGGCCTAAGAAGCTTCAAATGCCCTTAATATTCCTTGGTGCTGGCCATTCTAAGATTGCCTGGACCTTTGTCTGATTCATTTTAATTCCATCTTTTCCTATGATCATACTGAGAAATTCAACTTCAGTGGCACAGAAAACACATTTTTCTGGCTTAATGAAGAGATTGTTCTCTTCAAGCCTTTTTAGAACTTCTTTCATGATCCTGTCATGTTCTATAGGGTCATCTGTTTTTCTGAATATCATTAGGTCATTGATGTAGACAACCACCACATCGTCCATATCTGTGAAGATCTTGTTCATCATTGCTTGAAACATGGCTGGGGAATTGCATAAGCTGAAGTACATAACAAGGGATTCATAAGCACCCCTGAAACACATGAAAGTGGCCTTCCATTCATCACCATCTTTGATGTAAACATTGTTGTATCACCATCTGAGATCCATTTTTGTAAAGAGCTTTACTCCTTTGAGTTTATCTACCAACTGCGCGATCAAGGGCAGTGGATAATTATTGTGAACTGTGTGTTTGTTTAGGTATCAGTAATCCTATACCATTCTCTTTCAGCCATCTTTCTTAGGCACAAAGAACACAGGAGAAGTCTGTGGCGACTTTGATGGATGAATGTAGCCCTTTTTCATTTGGTCATCTATGAATGCAGATACTTCTTCCTGTTTGATAGTGGATAGGGGTATAATATGACCCTTTTTAGGCTTAAACCTGTCCTTCATATCAATCATGTGGTCCCATGGTTTGCAAACTGGCATCCATTCTGATTCTTCTTTTGAGAATACCTTTAGATAATTGTGGTACTCCTTCAGGACTAGTTTCTCAGGAGTCTTTTTGGTTTTAACTGGTTCTTCAAGAGACCGGAGTATAGTGTGGGCAATATAAGTGTTATCTTCTTCTTTCTTTTCAAGGATTCTGACAAATCCTGACTTGTCCTGTAGCGCTCAGCAGTGCATAGGACAGCACATAAGTTTTACATCACCCTTGATCCAATCAATGTCAGGGTTGTGGCACTTTAGCCAAGAGTATCCAAGGATGAATTGATTCCTTCCAAGGTCAGTAACTTCAGTGAGAACTTGTTCACAATGACCTTGGTACTCAACAATCACTTCTGTGGCATGTGTAATATTATCAGTGGAATTCTTGGTTCCATCCACATTGAACACAGGTATGGGGTTTTGTAATAGTTAAAGTGGGAGCTTTGTGTTATGCTGATGCACAAGAAACCTAGTCTATAAGCTGGCACTCAAGTGTAGCCAGGAGACACTGATAAAGTATAGAGAAACTCAGACTCAAGTGTGCACACAAGAGATCTGGAAGGAGACTAGATTGCTAGCATGAAGTGCGTAGAACTAGCTGGGGAATACAAGTACAGAATATGACCCTTTATATAGGGTTAGGAAGTGTGCACAGACCATGCAGCTGTGTATGGTACACAGACCAAGTGGATATATAAGGATGGGCAGTGCTACCCGCAAGAAGTCTGGATCGTAGCAATAGAACATTCTAGAGGAATGTGAAGGGAATGCTGATGTAAGATAAGATGAGGTAAGCATAATGATACATAGGGGCTATCCCCCATGCAGCTGTAGTCTGAAGACTAAGTCCCAGTTGTAGTGAAGTGAAAGAAAAGAAATATCTATAACACTTTGTCTTTTCAGCCCACACACAATCAATAAAGATTGCATTTGCACCGCTATCTAGCAATGCTTCAGTTTTTGTAAACTTTCAGCTTTGACTAGCAGGAGCCACTTGGATTGTCATAAGTATTTCCCAATCAGTGCATATGCTTCACACAAAGATGTCATTGGGGAAATCATCTTCTATATTTTTATTTTTTGTAGAGTAATTAAGCACTGGTTTAATATCCCAGCTGAGCCCTTTTGGGGACTCCCCTGATGGCAAATTAGATGAAAAGTGGTCGACTTCCATGAGGTCGTCAACTGAGAGGGGTGAGAATCTATTTCTGCCTTCCAGGGAGCGTACCCCTTTCAGGCTCGGGCTTTTCCCAACTTTTTGTTCTTCATGTCTTCAACATCACCAAAGAACACATGTGCTTCTTCAAAGGTCATACCATGAATGGCAGCCCCCGCATCATGTCCTTTGCCCTTGACATTGGACTTCTCGGTGTTTTTTGACTTATCCCAGGACATCGTGGCAGGCTCATCTGTAGAGGCGCCACAGGCCTTGCAAGTGTTCCTTTACACTCTTTCTTGTGGTTCCCACCCAGGAACTTACAGTCTGGGCAGGAGACCTTCAGTTTCTTGCAATCACAGGCCATATGGTCTCCACCACAATTGAAACATCCACGGTTGACCACGCCAACGTCCATAGCATCGGGGTCCCTGTGACTGTGGGAACCTTGGCTCCTTTGAGCAGTATGTCCAATGATGAAATCAAGGGACTCTTGTGCCATCCAACCCTGCAGATCTTGGCAAGATATAGCATGACATCGGTCTGCTGTTTTCCTTCTTTGAATATTTGGGCAATAATGCCCTTCTTGGTGTTGGCTTCTAGGAGTGCCATTCCATGGGATGCATCAAGTTTGGCCTGTGCCTGCAGGCTCATCCATTTAACGATATAATTGTCAACACTTTGGTTTCCTTGGGCACAGCAAGTCAACTGATCTTGCACCCAGTCCTTCTGGTTCATGGTGTGAAATAATCCTTCCACATTGTTCACCAATTGTGCCCACCAGGTGTAGGTGTGGCCTTTTGTCAAGTTTACTTGTGTGAAGGGTCCAGCCTTTGTGCCTTTGAGGTGGGAGAGAATGGATACAATGGCCTCGTAAGAACTGTTGGGTATGTAGGCCCTGTTGACCTCTAACCAGGGCATCATTTTGGCCCACCATTCCTCAAACTTAGCTTTTGATCCATCATAATCACCTGGGTCATGGAAATTTTCTATTTTGGTAGAGTGGCCTGGTGTAGGACCACTGCTACCTGACATGCTGGGGCTGGTGGCTTGCAATGTGGCCACCTCTATCGAGAGATTCTCGATCTTGACTTCCTTTACACAAAGCTGTGTCTTTAGCTCCACTACTTCACCCATAAACATTTGGAATTCCTGCAGTATGAAATCTAGCTTTGTCTGTGAGGATGTGGTGGGATCCGAGATCACATTGATCAAGGCTTGTGACATTTTGGTAAGAAAATACTAAATTGGGTAGATCTAGTATTTGTAATTTTTATGCTTTTGAGGGCGCAAGACTTTTAATGTATAAATGTGGTCAGGGTTTACTTCACCGCCATGTAATCTCCTAATGGTTCTTAATTTCTTAGCTGGCCTTCTCTGCACTGGTCTAGGCTCCGTGGCTACTAAGTCCGGAGTTTCTTCTTGCTCCCTCTTTGGGATCCTCAATACAATGGGACCTTCTTCTACTTTAGCAACATGTTCTGGTGAGGCACTGTTGCGTTCTAAACCTAAAGGTATGGCAGCAGGTTGGGGATTGAGGTTGGTGAAGGTATCTGGCCCTGGTGTCACATCATTGGGACCTACCTCTTGTTCTTCCTCGTTCAACAAGGGGTTAGACTCTGTAAAGTCCACTAAGTCACTGAAGGCATCTGGGCCTCTCAATCCCAACATATAAGTGATTGTTCTGCTCTGATCTAGAGCAAGATAGGGCAGCTCTTGCTGCATGACCCAAAGCTCTAGCAGATTTAACTCCCGCTCTAAATAGTTTAAAAATCACATTGCCAGTAATGGCAATGGCAATCTTGAAAGTATGGAATGGGGCTATCCACTCCCTCAGTCTCAGAGTGTCCCTGGCTCTGGATTTCTTTTACGTCTTCATTTACATCAGTATGTTCCTGATCGTTAGTGAGGAACAGGAGAAGGGATCAGTGGAAGGTGATTGGCACTAGCTATATGTAAGTGTGGGTTCGATCCTTGCACAAAGTACACACTTGCTGCATTGAGCTAGGAAGTGTCTTTGTGGAAAAGTGAGGTGTAGATGATAAGAGTCTAGTTCAAGTGAAACAACCTTAAAACCTAATGAGGTCTACAGGTCACAAGACTAGGGAGAATGATGGAGAGAAGAGGAAAGTGAGTCAAGCAAGGGTTTGAAGGGAAAGACCCAAGTGAACTAGACTGGAGGACATCCAGCCTAGCACTTGGGGTTTATATACTATATAAGTGTATGTGCATGAGGCATGGAGATTAAATATGAATGGTAAATGCATGGTGATCCATGAGGAAAACATGAGGAAAACATACGGTAAACATGAGTATAAAGTGAGGCGGACATGAGGTGGTGGCAGCATGAATAATGAGCATGATGGGTTCTCAATCCATGAGGCACCTAAGAGAAATGAAAAAGAGCCAGCATCCATAAGGGATGGGCAAGGCATAAGTCTAGAGCAATTAGTGTGCAACACGGTCACAATAAGATAAGGAGAAAGAAAGGAGGTGTCTAAGTCCATTAGGGGTCAAGGACTGTACTGTAACATCAACCAAGGCATGTTCTAAGGTGGTGGCATATACTGGAGGTAGATTGTTGAAATACAGCATGGTGTAAACATTATGCACCATGGCATATATTCAGTAAAGGGTGGTAAGATGACAGAGTGTGGGGTTGGCAATGAATGTTGGGATATGTTCAATGGCAAGGGTGGCAGTGGGGTTCTCAAGGATGCTAGCAAAAAGGATATGATGGGCATGAGGGGGAAGATGGACAGCATGGATGGAGATGTCAGGGATATAAGCCTGGGCAGGAGCAGGAGTGATAGTGGGGATGGATGTGGTGATTTAGTGAGGGAACTGGGGAAATTCCTTGGAATTTCTGAGCTTATAAGCATAAAGAAGGCTTTGCGCATGTTTGAGATTCCCCTTGGATTTCTAGATATTCTCTACTACAGAGTATCTTTTCCAGAATGCAAGGTACTGTCTTGGTGCCATGATATGACAGAACCTTATCTATTTCATATTCTTCATCTTCATCCATTTCATCCAGAGGAGGATTTGAATAATTGGGTTCATGCTCGGAAGTCTTCCAATAGGACAATAAAAGGGAAGCATGGAAGATGTTGTGTATCTTCCAGGCAGGGGAAGGCAGAGACTGTTACGATTCACCTCTATTTTTTCTCATTGCTTACAAATTGTTTACTCTGAATGACTAATCTGGCACAACCTGGAATCTTCTTATTCTTTCTTTGTTGTTCTACAACATTCCATAGAATTCTCATCCTATTTTTACCACTATCACACCATAGCTTTCCTTCCTTATTCAGCATAGTCTGTGCGTAGTTTAGACAGTATAAATATGCCCAGTAATCTATCCTGTACCTCAGACTAGATCTACTTGGGAATTCTATCTCTTTCCTCATAACTTGCTGCTTGAGTCTGTCTCTTGTAGTCCTTCTTCGTCTCACCAGACCAGAACTCTTGACTTCATCTCTGTGACATCATCTTGACCCTCCCAGATCCCTTGATGTCATCAGTGTGACTTTGTCTTGAACTGGAAACTCTTGACTTCAACTCCATCCAAGTCTACACTCATTCCTATCCAGATCATGCATAATAGAGGTGGAATGCAACTGGGGAAATGACTTTGCTTATCTCAAAGGGTCCTTCTCTTCTAGGAGCAACATCAGCAAATCACCAATTTCAGAACAGGCCACACAGCCAATTAATTAGTTACAGCATGCTTACAGTAATTTCATGAGCCCGGGAACATGGTGCAACAGGGACACATTACCTCACATTACATACTGCCCAACAGCCCCACATCTTCAAAGCATTACAGCCCTTGCCAGTGCTCACATCACACACAGAAACTGTGTGGCCCAGGACAAACAGCCTTTACATGGCTTACCCCAATATGGGATGGGTACAGGACAGATAGTATTGACAAGAGAGCTAAGCTACTATCACATAATACTATGAGACAAGATGAAATGTGAAGAGATTCAACACTGGCATATCTACACCTCTGGTGAGCCTGAATGAAATAGTAGTGGCATGAAACACAATGTTGGCCATGGTGGATATGAAAAGATACGTATCAGTATGATATGTATGATCACAAGATCTGTTGGTGCTTGACAAAGATGAACAGGAACATTTTTGCCTGCATGGAGCATGGAGGGGTGTATGGTTGCTGTTTGAACCATCAAAGAGTATACCATTGCTGCACAGTGAGTGGTGAATGCAATCCAAATCATACTCTGCATCTTCCAATTTCCTTCCAGCTCCTTTAGCACAATATCTGTACAAATCACTAAGGATGAGGCTCTCCCTGCACTGTGTATTGGCGAGCTCCCATTCAAGCTGACAGACAGTACAACATGCTCTGACAACCTCAACCAACAGTTGTGCCTCTATTTGTTCAAATTCAGTTTGCTTAGCATCAGATGAGTCAGCATGATCATGGTTCAGCTTTCAGAGTGCATGTTAGTGTTATATCTCAGATTCTCAGTTGGTCATAAGAAAATGATACTGGCTTACCCTTGGAATGTGGTTAAGTAGAATGGGTTCTCGGGACACTGACAGCAATTCCATGATAGGTGCAGGCATCATGAATTGCAAAATAGTCAATAACTTTCATGCATGAATAGCACCAACAGCAAGTGGAGTGCCAACAATTGGAGTTGTGATTCAGTGAATTTGAGAGTCATTGTTAACCATTGGTATAGGGAACTTTTGCGAAGACATAGTAGCAATGAGATCAGAGGAAGGGAAAGACTTTGGAGAGTCTTCACTGGGTGTTCCAGGAATAGTATTAATGCTAGTAGTGGAATGAAGCAGCGGCTGGTGTTGTGGGACACCATTGATGGGAATAGGCTTGTTTTTCTGGTCCACTATGGTTGTAGGCATGTCAGCAGTGTCATACTGACTCAGAGTACTTGCCATCTGACTGCTTAGTACAGAATGAAGGATGAGAAAATCAGTATACCAGTGCAATGAGTAGACTAGAGTACTAACAAGATGTGCCAATGTGCTCAGAGCCCCCACAAAATTTTTTGTAATGTGGAATGAAGAGAATATTAGTTGAGGACTTGTGTATGATTACCCTTCTGGACTTTATTGTCAGGATGTTACCACATCATACACATTGCATTCACACTGTCATCTGAAACCACCAACATTTCAAAAATTAGTGCATCCTTGCTCTTCTCTTTCAACCATGCCTAACTGTCCCATGTGCCTGAAGTATTTTCTGGGAGAAAAGGGAGTTACATCCCATCTCCAGCAGCCCTGATCTGCATATAATGACAAGAACTATGTCTACAGGCTCAAAGTCCTGGATCCTCATCCAATCCAAGAGGATGTCTCTTCACCCACATAAGCTACTTTTCCTCAAGACTTTGAGCTGGGCTGGGAGTCTGGGTTAGGGGATGAGTAGCCAGGAACAGCTAACAACTCAGAGCCTGAGCCAGATCCTTTCATGGAGAATGTTGCTCTCTACCTCCAAGCTCAGAACTTGTGTAGCTGGATAGTGGACCATTATGATGGCACATCAGCTGTCTATGGAGTTGGTGAAACCTTCCTCTCAAAATTCAACAAGGACCAGTACTCTGTGCACTGCCTTTCCAATGCCTATTACCTTTTGCAGACTCAAACAATTGGATGGTAGCCAACTTCCTCTTGAAATCACAACTTAGTATGCATACTATTGATGAATACTTATCCATGGATATTGTATATGAACTCACATATCAATGTTCCTAATATTCATTCCTGCAGATCAAGATGCTTCCCCTCTCATTCTTGACAGTGTGGGATTTATGTTCTTATGCTGAATCTCTACCATCTGGACCACACTGGATCTTCAGAGTTGTCCCTACTGTGTATCCTATGAAAGCACCAGTTCATCTCTATTATTGCAATGCTCTCAACTGTGTCAAGTTACTATTCAACCATCCACTATTTGCGAACAAGATGGACCTTTCTCCCTATTGTTTGTTCACATCTGATGAGCATAATGTGAGGATGTACATGGAGTGGATGAGCAGTGATGGAGCTTGGGAGATGCAGGTAAATACCTACTCTAAAAATTTTGTAGACTGACAATTTACTATAGATGAAACTCCTGGTTGGTGCCACCTTATATGGAGTTGTCCTTTCCTTAGATAAAATGCTCATCACAAATATATGTGGAGGCAAAGCCGCTCATTCTCTCTTGATTAGTCTTGCAAATATCAAGATGGATCTGAGGAATAAAGTGTCACCAAGGCATGTTCTTTTTGGTTAAATCAAGAAGGAGTTATGCAACATTGGAGTAGGAGGGAATAAATCAGCAGTAGAAGTTGGCGAAACCGAGGAATGCATGGACTTCCTTGACTCTTGTGGGAATGGGCCATTTGGCAATTTCATTCAACTTTACAGAATCCACAGTGATTTCTCTAGGTTTCATCACCATTTCCAGATATTCCACTTCATCAACCATGAATTTGCACTTTTCTAATTTTAAGCAGAGGTTGAGTTCTTTCATATGTTGGAGAACACAATGGGTATGTTCTTTGTGAGTCTTCTCATTTGGGGAGAAGATGAGTAGGTTGTCCATGTATTGACAAGCCATCCTTCAGCGATAAGGTCGTGGAATGAGTTGTTCATAAACCTTTGGAATGTCGGGGGAGAGTTTCTCAGTATGAAGAACATGACTGTGAGTTTAAAGAGGCCTTTGTGAGTAATGAAGGCCACTTTCCATTGGTTGCTGTCTTTGATTCAAATGTTGTTGTATCCCCATCTAATATCGAACTTGATGAAGACCTTGGCATCTTTCAACTTATCAATGAGATCAGAGATAAGAGGAAGTGGGTATGTGTCATGGATGGTGTGTTTGTCGACATATTTGTAGTCCTGACAAGGATGAAGCCCTTCATTCTTCTTTTTAATGAAGAAGAAGGGGGATGCCTGAGGCGATTTCAACAGTTGGATTTTGCCTGTTCAAAGATTTTCATCAAGGAAGTCTTTGGTGGCTTTCTTTTCATCAGGGGAGAGAGGGTAAACCTTTCTGACTTTCAGAATGAAAGAATCATTTAGGTGAATGGCATGGTCATATGGTCTGAATGGTGAGATGTGGTTGGTGGCTTCCTTTTCAAAGATGGAAGTGAATTCAGCATATGCTGAAGGGTCTATAGGTTTTGGTTTCACTCTTTCTATTTCTTGAGCAAGTTTGGTGGATCAGATGATTCTGGGGATTTGTCTGCCAGTAGAGATGTTTGGAAAATATCAAGTTGTGGACCTCATGATCCATCCTACATGGTAATGAGCAATAGCTTGTTCAGTGTATTCATTCTCTTTTTCATATTCAAGGTAATCAAAGAGTTGGGCTCACTCAATTTGATTGAGGTGGATGTGGTGGGGGATTCGTGTTTTCTTCTTTGTGGTTTTAGAAGTGTAAATGGCTCATCCAGCAGCATGGGTGAAGTATAGGTTGAGAGATTTATCTAATTTGTCATCAATCTCAATGGTCTTCTTTGTCCAATCAATCTTCAGATTCATGAACTTTAGCCACAGGTGTCCAATGATAATGTTCTCTTGTCTGAGATGGAGAATGTGAAGGAAAACTTTCTGGGTGATGGTACTGATTTTAATAAAGAGGGTGGTGGAGAATTTGATCTCTCCTCCCTTGTTCAGAGAGTGGAGAGGGGAGTTGTTCAGTAGGGAGGTGATGTTTCTGGATGAAATTCAAGTCTATACAAGAGATTTCTGCACTGCTGTTGATGAGGGCAGCAGTTTTGACAACTTTCAATGTGCTGTTTGGAACAATAACCTGCAACAGAAGCTTGATAGATGCAGATTTTGGTTCATCTATGAATACAGGAGCACATGTTACAAAAGAAGAGAAGAAGACTTGCATCAAAGAAGTTCCTCCCATCAAAAATCCTTTTTGTTCTTGACATAGAGGTGAAAAATGAAGGCTTTATTGTCTTTGTCATCCAAGTCCTCTACTTCTTCTAGCTTGGGGAGTTCTTCATCATTGCCCTTGGTCACCTCTCTGACCTTCTTTTTGCAACTTCCTTCATTTTGTTGGGCCTGTTCATGATTTGGGCAATCTTTGATGAGCCCAGGCTTGCTACATTTAAAGCAGAGGCCTTTCCTTTGGTGTTCTTCTTTCTGGGATGGAGATAATTTGATAGCATTGACATCCATGGCATTGGGGTCCTTATCTTCCTTCCTAGAGGAGGAAGGGGTGGTGTTGTGGTAATAGTTGGAGCAGTAAGAGTTTTTCTTCTGCTTATCTTTGTCATGGTGGTGGGCAGTGATGATGTTGGCCTTCTTCTTCTGTCAATGGAAGAGAAGGGCTTTCTTGTACCAGTCATCGATGGATATAGGTACTTTGTCCATAGTGTAGATTTATCTGGAGAGGGTGGTGGATAGTCCTGTAGAGAAGTACTCAATCAGGATGGTGTTGTCAGTGGTGCCATTGAGTGGGCATTCTTCTTAAATTTGGTGAGATATGTTGCTAGGTCATTGTTCATGCACAAAGTCCATAGGTTGGAGAGCACTTCTCCTTTTGAGTTGGAGTTCTTGAATGCTTTATCAAAGCTGGAAACAAAATCTTTCATTGTTCCAAAGGATGGAGGTGTGACTGTAAGGCATTTTCACCAGTATGTGGTGGCCCATGAGAGAGCTGCTCCTTTCTTCATATGGGACAATGTGAAGGTGACCTTCTTGTTGTTGTTGTTGTACACATTGTTGTTGACTAGTGGGTAAGACTGTACAGCAAGGAGCCATGACTCAGCCTTGTCATAATTGCCATCAAAGGCATCAGGGGAACTGATTTTCAGTTTGGTTGCTTTCTGGTGGGAAGACATACTATTACAAGGAGGGGGTATGAAGGGTATGGATGGGGAAAGGATGGGTGTCGGGGTTTCTGGAGAATTCAGAGTGGGAGGGACAGGGAGGTGGAGTGCAGAGAGTCTGTAAGCTAAGTCTAAGTCATCCTTGTGTTGGACAGTAGCTTCTTCTTCAGTTCCGATGGGGCAATCCTCATTGATTCAGAAGAGTTAGAGGGGAGAGAGTCAGCTTCTTCCTCAAAGAAAGGAAGCAAAGGGGATATGTGGAGATGGAGGTATCATCTGCCCAAGGGGACAGTGGAAATTCTGTTTGTGTTTCGAGCCATCATGGTGGCTCACTAGGTAGTGGCAGTTGTTTAGTAGAGACTAGATCTTTTGTTATGCTTGGTCCAGGTAGGAATGAGCATAAACTTGGATGGAGTCAAAGTTGAAGGTTCTAGGTTCAAAATGAAGTCATGATAACAACATCAAGAGTTTGGAGTAGGTCAAGATGACATCACAGAGATGAAGTCAAGAGTTCTGAGTTTCTGGTGAGATGAAGAAGGACTGTGAAAGACAGACTCAAGCAGCAAGTATAAGAAAAGAGTAGAATTCCCAAGTAGATCTAGTCTGGAGTACAGGATAGATTACTGGGTGTATTTATACTATTTTAACTGCACATGGATCATGCCAAATATGGAAGGAAGGTTATGGTGTGATAAGGTAAAAATAGGATGAGAATCCTATGGAATGTTGTAGAACAATGAAGAAAGAATAAGAGGGTTCTGGGTTGAACCAGATTAGTCATTCATAGTTGAACAATTCATAAACAATAAGGAAAAATAGGGGCAAATCATAACAGAACTAGCTAGGGAAATAGGAGTACAGACAGGCCCCTTTATATACAGTGGCTCAAACAATTGTCCCAATGTTTGTATGTTTTACACTAACAATAATATTCCCCAATAACCACTAGTCCTAACCCTATACCACTAGTGTATGGAAGAAAGATAACACTCCAGGCTACAAGACTGGTCTATAGTGCAAAATATTTGGATGTGATCTGATTGAATGGCAGCCATATCAAAACAGTCACTCATTGGGACAATTGTTTGACTTTGTACAAAATATAGTATTTAGTACTTGGTATGGCCTTCCTTTGCCTTGATAACTGCTTGAATCCTTCT
>JBBPTL010000341.1:0-14312 GCA_038094095.1 Boletus putidus
TGATCGAAGCTGGTGCTGATCGCGGAAGGGTACGTGCTTCCTGCCATCTCACCTATTTCCCAGATCTCTGCTCACGCGGGATGGTCATCACAGACAAACGTGGAGGATATAACACCTGAGAATGTGGACGGCGTCGGTGGTCAGGAACAGAGGAGAGTGAAAGAGTACGTCATCGATCGTTGTGGTCCTCCGTGAAACACAGCAGTGTAGGATCTGGTATTGTCGCATTGTCTGTAGTTGTGATCCCAGGTCAATCCGTGCTGATACCGAGAATCAAGAGGTACGCGTCTCCAAGAAGACATTTTATAGGTTCAGCTAGTTAGACAGGTTTAAGGATGACAATTCTTTTTACTAAGATCCTTCGATCAAAAGGTAAAATACGAACGAACGCAATCTACAGAGGTACCCGCAATAAACGATGAACCTATAATATCATATTTCGATACAGTTATCTATAAATCAAATGACATCTTGAGGCCGGGCATTTCCACTACACGAAACCATGAATGCAATGCGACGACGACGATGATGGAAAACGTACAACAGGCTCACAAAGGCCGTTTCGGTAGAAGCTTGATGACGCGCTTCTGTTTCACCTGCAACCCTTCTTTGCCAAAGTAGCGCTCAGAGTCGAATGACCAGTGCAGCGAGCCGACGATCCAGTTCTGCAGCCCCTCGACGTATATCGCGACCTGCTTATCAAGCTCTTCGCCCCACGAAGGGAGGATCGCACGGTTGTCCTCGAAGCGCTGGATCGTGCCCTTGCAAAGTGCGCCGACATAGTCTACGGCACCTTGAAGGTCGAGCCCCTGTTGGCGCATGAGGACAACGATCATGTTGTGCGTATCGCGTCGAGATTGCTCGACGTTGTAGGAAAAGATGTCCTACAAAACCGAATCAGCCTACGGAGGCGCACAAAAGGGGGGATGCATGATTTACGTTGGACCATGTGACGAGGTCGTTGGTGGCTTCTTCCATGGCCATGATCACCGGGTGTGACATGACCTCATCAGGCAAATCGATACGGGCAGCGTATTCGATGAGCGCAAAGCAAGGCTTGCAGCCACTCGTATCTCGCCTGACGGTGATGTATGATTCGAGATCTGGGATACATCCATTGGCGCGATCATCCGCTTGTTTGGCGACGGCGATAAAGAATAGATCCATCGTGTGGATGAACCGCTTCGTGCATCCAGGTCCACCGGTCTGGATAAAGCGGCTAAAGAACCTATTCCGTTTCGAGATCAATTTTTCGACACCACGAAAGCACAGAGGCCAGCAAAAAAAAACGCACGACTTGGACATCAGACCCCCAAGCTTGTTGGTCTCAAAGTTGATGGGATCGCGGAAGGCGCCGATACAGCATTCCCGCATCCCCCACGTATCCGTCACGTCAAATTCATCCAACCAGTCGTCCATGTTAAATAACCAGTTCATGAAATCTGAGCAGACGCGAAGGTGAAACTCGTCGGCGTCTGGGTAGCAAGCTGCGGTGAGCTCTCCGGCCTTGAGACCCATAAACTTGGTGACGCGGGGCTCGACGAGTCGGGCACCTTGCAGCAGCCATTGTTCGGATGCACGAGCGACGTTGTAGCAATGAGGGCTGAGAAGGAGAGGATAGTGACAGTCGGAGACGAGGTCTGGGAGGGTGAAGCCAGCGAAGGAGTGCTCAGGAGCATTTTCGTAAGTCGCAGTGGGGGACATATCGAGCGGTCGAGGGTGGGGGGAAAAACGACCGGAGTGCCAGGCTATATGATAGAGAGCCGGACAATGAGGGTGACAAATGGTGAAACATGTCTGTTTTATACCTTTGTCCGGACATTAAGTCCATGTGACGTAGCTATTGCTCGGGGCAAGTCTCGAGCACTCGAGCAAACCGGTTTCTGCCAAGCTGTCATGACGGCAGACAAACTAGCTAAAGACAAAGTATGCAATGTGCGAGATTAGAACGAGATTTCTTCGAGACTCCAAAACGTTACGTACCCAGATTGTGACAGTCTACCGTTCTTTCATAGTCGAGATATCAGGGACTGCCTTGTGGTCTCTGTATGGCGTAGCAGATTTGAAAGAGTTGTCCTTGTTCTACATTTCCGCTGGATGCATGTAGATAGGCCGCGGATATTTGAAAGTGTGTGAAGCTCCGATATTGAGGTTCCAGGTGGGGAACCTCGATTGCGGAGCTTCACACACAATATCCGTGCAAGCGCGACGGGAACGGTTGTAAAACCGGTACAGATGTGTTCACCATCATGAAGCCTTGTACAGCACAGTGATTAGATCCGATCTATTGTACACTACGCACCTTTTTTTTCGCCGACCGGACAATGGATCGGATCTGAGTCAGCTTTTGAACTGCCCCGATGAGGAGTCTGGTTTCTGCAATGAACACTGAACAGGTGGAGGTTATGTAACCAGGAGAGTCATATCTAAAAAGATCGTCTACATTCCTCGCCAATATCGGCTCAAGGTCGCCGCATCGGCACACGCGACGACGCGGTCATGGCACGACAACCACCGAACCTGGGGAAGTAGGACATCGGTGTGTGCGCGAGCGAGCATTGTGTAGGGTCGCTGAGACACCGTGATGGAGCTTGTGGGTCGATATGTTACCTGTCTGGTGAGAACAATAAGAACATATTTTCGTGCGCAGAATATATGAAAAAAGTCTATCAAACATTGTGCTCTGGGGCTCGCAGTTACCGGTGTCAGTTATGCACAAAGTCGGTTTCATGTCAGTGCTTACATAATAACGCGGGCTCTTTGACTACTTGCAAGCAATTGAACGAGGAGGGAACGATGTCCTCCTCAGCGCTGCCGCTCAAAGTCACCCCTGCATCCACGCCAGCGCGTCCCATTCCCACTTCCGATGTGGCGTCTGGTGCGAGGACACCAACGAAGCAGTCGGTGGCCGCCAACCCTGGCGAAATTTCCAGCCCGCACGAACTGACAGCATTCGTAAGTCACATCAACGGCGACCCACTGCCTTATCATCGAAAGCCGTGTTCCAGGTAGAAACGCTGCTGGAGCAGCTCGATGCCAAGTTTGATGAGATGTCGTCCGAGATACTCGATCGGAGTCGGTGTTCCTCGCTTTGTCCCCGTCGCTTGCCCGTTCTGACCGACGTACTCCTAGTGGCACAAATGTCTAACCGTGTCGACGCGCTCGAGAACGCGATCCAGGACATAATATCTGGAGACGTGACCACTCCAAGTGCTTCCCCTGCACAGCTCCCTCCAACCCCGGTACCGCGGCGAGGTGGAAATGGTGTGTCATGAGTCTTCGCGACTATTGGTTCCGCCCCGTATACTGTTCTTGCTTGCGTTGAGATCCTCTCGGGTCTCGGGCACTTCTGCACTAATCATGATCGAACCATACTCCATACCGTACCGTTTGTTTGTAATTCTAGTACCCGAGCAGACCTAAAGCTCTGGCATATGTCTCACGATCAAGGCCAGTCCTACCAGCTATCGTGGCCGACAAATGTACTCTATTCATTCACAACACATCACCCAACAAATTTCCGATTAAGATGCTAGGTCGAGAATTATACATATACCGAAGTCCCTGCGACAAAGTTAGCTATCGACGAAAAGAATCATCGTCTCCCTTCCACACGCTGGATCTCTAATCTAGACCCGGCGCCGTCGGACCAGTCAGACCCGGAGTCAACACCCGTCGTTGGGGCACACCACCGGGGGCCCCTCCACCGAGCATCGAAGACAACATCGCACCCAGCGGGTTGTCGGGTTGTGTCTTTGGTGGTGGAATGGCAAAGTACAACGTTGCGATTTCAAGCAGTGCCTAGACCAATCGACCCCGTGAATTGGATCAACATGCACTAACTCGCAGACTTACGGAGCGGACCTCTCTGCTGGCAAGGATACCACCTTTCGATTGATACGTACCGCACAACCGGATCCAACTTTCACGCATTATTTTGTTCTTTTCAGCGTTCGCTCGCTGACACGCCAACACTGCAAGTTGGCAAAAGTTGAGGGCGTTGTCGGTGGTCAGCACAACTTCGCTTGAATCGGTGACAGGTAGGGGAGAGACGCCCAGTGAAGACGCCAAAGATGGTCGAGCAGCTATTATCTTGTTGACGAATTGGACGATGAACGTCCGAGCTGCGAGTATATTCCCGTTCTCTAGGTATCTGTATACGAAACAAGTTCAGCTTTGGCGTGATCCACCCAAGGGCAAAGGGTACCAACGGGAGGGTGCCACGGAGGGCAAAGTTTCCTGGTATACCACCGACGGCGGACCAATCGACCAACATCTGTGCAAAAAGGCGAGCACTGTCCCTCTTTCCTGACGCCAAGAAATGTGGTTCCGCTGCATCATATGCCCCTTCTATTCAGGGAAAACAGTACTTGTCAGATAGGGTGGACGTCCTATGGGTGGGAGCTGCGGTACCTTTGTATAGCAGTTCTCCGATGTAATGATGAAGATCGGGATCACCAATGGAATATGGACCCTGTTTAGCTGTCCACCTAGTCACAACGCGTGAGCACACGGAAGATCCAAGGACGAAAGGCATGACAAACGCGACCGCTCTATCGATGATCGTCTTTCGCCACGACCCTGAAGAACCCGTGAGCGCGATCAGCTGCGTGACCCTCCCTAGAAATTCGGTCTGTCAAAAAAACCAGATCACTGACACCGACGGTTGGGAATGGCAAACCTCTTGATTCGTCTGACACGCCCTCCCCCTTGTTTCCGTACACATCCAACAAAAATAATGCAAGATCCGTGCCGCTACCCTGCTGCCCGAACTTGAGCAGTTCCCGCGCGGACTGGAAGAGCACATCAATCGCGGTATCGTACTGCCCCGACTTGGAGTACCGGGACGCAAAGGTGCGCGCTTTCTGATGAGCTTCGTAAGATTGCCCGCTGGCAACTAATGGTAGGATTGCATTCAGTGCACGAGACGAGGAGGCTTCACCAGCAGGCATTCTGTATGGATGTGGACAAGATTGCTGTACATCATGATGATGATCGCGCGTTGGTCATATCAGGGTATCAGAAGTCTCAGGATGGAGACCGGTGGCACTCCCATTGGGGGGATATGTTCAACCACATTCAATGAAATGTTAGTGTACAGCACGGCACTAGCCTTGGTAAGTGGAATGATGGGACGACCAGCCAGTCACGGAATGCTGTACGCTAACCAAACCTCTCCAATCTGTGGATCAGCCCCAACCCAATCTTTGAGAAGCTCAGCGACTGCAGTCTTGACCGCCCACCCAACAAGAATGACCATCGTCGTGAACATGGGAGGACAGTCCAACACAACTGCGCGTACAGCCATGAGTCAGCCAGGGACATGTATAGCCAGGGAAGGGTTATCTACCTCGGAGGCCGAAACCTGCAGCCAAACCACCGAGCACGTTTCGTACTACCCATTCGCGATCGAGTTTGTCCTCGTCCCAGATTTCGAGTGCGCTCACTATCCAGGGATTCTTGTACGGTGCATCAAACCGATACGGACCCTTTCCTGGTAGCGATAACGATGGCCGCCAGATCGTAAGCAGAAAGAGTAGAAAAGATTTCGTAAATGACGAGTAAAGGATTGCCAGTGGAATGTGTGACATCCTAAGAACAAATGAGATCAGATGATCGACATCACATTGGGACGTGGACGCCTCACTTGAACTGTTGGCGTATACCAGACACCTCGTTGGGGCGAAAAGCCTTCCAAGACCCAATCCAATCAGAGAATCCGAGCACAATATACGAGGCGAGCACCACTCCCGCGTGAAACGCGATCGTTTCTGCCGGAATATGATGAACTGAGCGGAGTAACAGAACTCGGGATAACGGACCTATCAAGCAAGCCACGAGAATGCGCAGAAAGACCTCGTTTGTATCAGCGCTCCATTGCGAGAGGTCTGCGGCGACCTGTGGGTCTGGAGCCCATTATCAGACATTTCCGACGAGTATCTTGCATCGGGACATACCAAGCTGGGCCCAACGTATAACTAACATTCCGTGGGTCAAATGGCGAAGGGAAGATGTTACTGTGTCACTGACATGCGTCGACCAGCACCAATCCACTTCCGAGCTTCAGGATGTGTAGCCATCTTGCCTGTCTTGCAGTAGTGTAAGAAATGGTTGCGCGATAAGTGAATAAGCAACCTTTTCCCTGGCATGAGCCTTTTGCCGCGCAGTGTCGACGGCCGTCTCGGGAGCGTTGGTCTTCTCATACGCTTTACGCGGTTCGGTCCCTCTGTTGTATAATAAATGCCGGTATACGCCTCTCTTCAGCAGTATGAGGTCAAGAAGCAGCGTGAGCGTGTCATGCTCTACGTAGGGATCCGCAAAGACACGACATTTGCTCTGTGATTGTTTTCAATTCATGTCTCCGCCGTTCAGAGTGTTGGACAGCACTAACGCATTGTTCAAGGCGCAAGTTGTAGGCTGACTCGTAGACGATGTAGAGATGAGATATTGGTTGCGCACAAGTAATGCAGATGGCCATCAAAAATCAGAAAGTTGATATTGTGATGTTCATGCCTTCTCGTCAAAGGAGCATTGACAAAGTCAGCGTGGGAATATTTCTAGAATTTCCTCCTCGATGTCTTGGATTTTTTCTACCCACTGGCCTCCTTCTCATATTCGCTGCTCTCCAGCCAGAAGCTAATCTTTCTCCAGGCGAGTTTACTCACACAACTCGTCGCGAGAATGGTTCTCAGGTCAGTGACTATTCCTTCTCATGTTGAAACGATGTTATCATGGAGTTACCGCCTGATGCACTCTCATGAGCTGCAGTCTGACGACACCTCCTGGCTGTATTTCTTTCTTATCTGATCTTTTCTTCTCGCGGATCAAGATTTCCAGTTACTCACCAACCATCTTGTGCAGACCATCTGGCTAAAGAATGTTGGCCGCCTTGCCGTGGGTGGGAACCATTCTTCGGTGAATAGTGTGTCCCTCTTTTCACTCGAATGATGCTTTTTACACGACGGTCTTCGTATGATTACTGCCGAAAAGGCCCGTTCAGCTCATTTTTTCTCCGGGCACTCCCTTCTGATTTTCTAAAATGGTGTCTGTGCTGAATGTCACACTGACAAGTACTTGTCTCTTCGTATACGTAGGTCGCCTTCCATGACAATCGCGTGCAGGTAATCTAGGGTTAGTCGTACCGTTTTGGGTATTTTCAGAATCACAATATATTCACTCATAGAATGAGCACCGATTTGGATACAATGTTCGACATCACACAACTAGTGGTAATAACAACATCCGCAACCTTAGGCAATGAAGGGGAACATTGCCTTCCTCCCCTTGGGATAGGCGCTTCCGAATTCCTTCTTGTAAGCAACGTGTTTCTTCGCAGCCCAAACGTACATTTGTCCGGTGGCCACAATCAAGAAGCCATAGGCTTTATGTTTCTTGTTAGACAAAGTCTAGACGTGTGGAGGAAGAGACTTTACCAGTCCAGCTTCCAGTCATCAAGGCGATGGCGAACCAAGCAAGGCTTTCGAAGAAATAGTTCGGGAAAGACACAAGCGAGAAACCGTATCCTTGGGGAATAGCGCGTTTGCGGGACCCAGCTGGACGAAGGTTGCGGAGCGTAATGTGGGTGACCAGATTGGATATCTCGGCGAACTTGTTTGCGAGGAGGCGTGAGACCCACAGCCGAGATTATGAAAAGGCGAAAAGAGAGCTCACTGCCCAAACTGCGGTACAAGCCCAGATGAAGACAGGGTCGTTCCGGGACGTGCCACGAATATAGGGGGACATCGCGGAATATTGGGGCCCGTAAATTGCCAGTGCTAGGAAGAGTCCTATATACGTTTCGGGTATGAACTGTGAACCTCACTGGATCATAGAAAAATAAGCGTACCGCTACCAAGGTGATAATGGGCTGAACTATACAAAACAATGAGTGAGGATCGGCGGAGTGATAATAATAAGTCCTCACTTTTTGAAAATGTTCATGAATGGCATCGTGTCATGAGAAAAGCGGTGGATACTGGCAAACGATCTTAGCTAGGCCTGACTGAACATAGACGAATGACCCACAAAAGTGTTTCGAACTCGCGCTTTGCAAAGTGGATCATGACAAGCGCATATACGAACCTATGATTCGCATAAATGCCTGGAAGGAACAGAAAAGCAGTGGGAAATACAGACCGTTGCAACATGCTATGGTAGACCGGACCACCCCAGATGTATTCGGGGAAGTAGTACAATATGGGGTGTATTACAAGTGGACCAGCCTTTTCAGTCGCGTCAGTTCCACCCACGAAGGGACCCCTCAACGCGTCGACTCACATATTCGACCAAAAAGACCGTCTTCCAGCTGACCTGGTGGCCAAGATCCTTGACGAGCAGCTCACCCCCATCCACAATTCCCGCATCGACCAATTTAGCCTCATCATTGAGAGTATTTTTGCTGTCTTTGAGAGTGATTTTTTGACGCGCGGGGTAAAACTGGAAGGCGTCCAAGGTTATATCCTGCAGGGCTGACATTGAGACTAGACTCGGACTCACTTTGGGGAATTTTTTGGCAATGGCTACCTTGACGTCGCCTATTGTCGTGTCCTGGACCTCTTTTCCTGGGATGTCGAATTGACTGGGAAGCCCACGAGCGATGGAGATGCGCTTCCCTGCTGGCGACACTGTGACGGAGACCATCGTTGCGACGAAGTTGAGACAGAGTGCGCGTCCTTCGAATTCGCGTCTGGACTCTGGATCGGCTACTCAACCGGCAATTCAAACAGATTCACTTTCACGTCGGTACACCTTTCACTCCCACTCTCTTGCACGCTGGGTCAAGGGTCCTGGATAAATCCATGTTGTCGCTGATCTCCCGCAGTGCCAAATATTCTGTTCATGGGTTCGGCCGGTCCGTTCAGACGTGCCTAGCTAGTAGGTTCTATGCCCAGCCTCAGCTAATGTCAAGCTAACCGAGAAGAACAGGACGAGCATTCTCTAGAGTGTCCTCGGTTGAATTGGAGTACGATGAGTACATTCCACCAAACGGAAACAAGACCGAACGACCCCTCGTTATCCTCCACGGATTTCTGTGAGCAACCTCGTTAGCACCTCTTCACAGCTAGTTGATCGAAAGAACTGTCTCACAGTGGGTCCAAGCGGAATTGGCAGTCACTCTCCAAGGCATTCGCGCGCGACCTCGAGCGCCCTGTATACACTCTTGTGCGTAATCACTGGTTCCCTCCGTAGTAAGTCGCGTGGAATGACATAAAGCCGTGCAGGACCTCCGTAACCACGGCTCTTCGCCGCACGTTCGGCCCATGACTTATACCCACATGGCTGCGGATATTCTTGATTTTTGTCACAGACTATCTTTATCGAATATTTCCCTTCTCGGACATTCCATGTACGTTCACTGTCTCCTTGCGTGCATGTGGTCTCATGCCTGTTCACAAGGGGTGGAAAAGTCGCTATGACGTTTGCTCTCGACCCAGAAACACCCACTGAGCTTCTAAAGGACGTCATCGTGTCCGACATCACCCCTGTACGCGCCAAAGTATCCGCTGACACCGTTTCACATATCCAAGGCATGGAGGAAGTTGAGGCCAGCAATGTTTCTTCTCGTAAGGAAGCCAACGAGATTTTAGAGAAATTTGAAAAGGTACCCATCTCCCCACTTATCACCGTTCGGAGACTGACTGGCGTTCCAGGACCCGAGTGTCCGCGCATTTTTATTGACCAACCTAAACACTAGTCGATCACCGTTCAAGTTCAAAGTACCGATAGAGATATTGAAAGAAGGGAGACCCGAGATCGAATCATTCCCCTATGCCCCCGGCGAACAAGCATGGAATGGACATGCACTATTCGTCAAAGGGTCGAAGAGCAAGTAAGTTGCATCTCTGCGCAAGAATTATGGGTTTCTGATGGTACCAGATTCATCAATTGGCACAACAAGCCGCTCATAAAGAGCTTCTTCCCCGAGAGTGCCATCGAAGAACTTGATACCGGACATTGGAGTAAGTCAATGCATTTTGCACGCCTACAACTGCTGACCCTGTGTATAGTACACGCGGAGATGTAAGGGTCCATGACACAGCGTACCCTTAGTGATGTTGATCTCCCGTTTCCAGGCCCAATGAATTCAAGAAGCTTGTAGTAGACTTTGTAAAACGCTAGAACACACCGGATGCCATCACACCCTAAACTAACAGGCTATATTAATCCGAACAATCTATTCAGGGTCGTCTCGCCCGAGGCAACCCACAACGTTCAAGTCATCTAGCTGACCGGTAATAGCGTGACAGCTCACTTTGCATTTGGCTTTCCTTTCCCGTTTGGGGCTAACGGAGGCACAGCACTGCTAGAGGCCTCGGTGTCCTCTGCTACACTCTCGGTTATGAAAATGGTCGGCGTTGGTGGGGAGTCCTCTACTCTGGTCGATGCTTGCGCAGGGTTCAACTCCAAATAGTTGATGCTATGAAAAATAAAGGTTGTTGTCACCGTGAAACAAAATCAGTACTGAAATTGTGACTGACGACTTGAGCAGTGTATAGAAGGCCACTCCAAGCAGAGAGCCCAGAAACGGACCAACCCAATACTGAGAACCGAACAAAGGTTGGCGAATGGCCACATGAAGTTTGGCAGTAACGGGACATACCACCCAATGCCTGGAGTGTCCTGGAAAATTGAAACCGGTGACCACTGCGGGACCAAAGGCACGAGCGGTGTTCATGCTCGCGCCAGTGTAAAAAACAGCGAACCTGACCATGGTAAATGGGTCTCAATCCCCGCGATCAAGCCAAAAGTAATTAACACACAGGTGTCCGACAAACAGGGTCAGCCCGATGCCAACCTATATCATCCATCGTCAGCTACTGCCGAGTTGAAATCGAATGAAAAAAAATACAGGAGCAAACGGCGTGGCGGAATGTTTCTCGGCAGCCAACATCAGTACGGCGATGACCAACGCAGCCGTGATAAACATCTCTATGAACACACCCTGGGCCGAATTTATCCCCTGCTGCAGGAACGTGCTAGAAACGCATGAAATAGTCAGCCTTGCTCGCTTCCAAACCAGCTCGAAAGTCATACTTGACGCTGAGCGGTCCAGGAGTTAGACCGTATACAATTGCCGATGCAGCGACGGCCCCCACCATCTGGGCGATGCAGAACAAGACGAATCGGACAGGACCGACGACCCCGACGAGGAAGAGCGCCAGCGTGATGTTCGGGTTAAACAGCCCGCCCGTGACGCGGTAGAACAGCCAGGCGGTGACGAGGAGACTAAACCCCATGGACGTCGCGATGTAGAGCGTGTGTTCGATTGTGGACCCGCTTTGGAGTGACTCGCTGGTTGCGGCTTGGATACCGCCCAGACCGAGAAGGAAGAAAAAGGTCGTCCCGACGAACTCGATGGCGGCGGCCTTGGCGTCTATGGAGAATGATTGGAAGAGACGCTGTGAACTCCAGTACGAGGGTTTCGACTCGGACATGTTGGTGGATCGGTTTGAGCGGTCAGCTGGTGCAAAGATTGTCAGACTAAGCTTACGTGGGTGACTGTACACATCGTGAAGCCTTGTCAGTTGTAATTTGAATCGGGCTTGAGAGCCGCGGCTGGTGTTGATGGGATATGATCATGTTTGTGATTCCTGGCTACGAGTTATTGTGGAAGCAGGAACCACCGTATTCCGTTTCGTCGGAGGATCCTTGTGGCGGCCTAAGCGAGGCGAGGCACGAGCCGAGCATAGGCATGTACCTACGTAGTAGTTTGCATATGCACTTCTTCCTCGTAACTACGAGCACGACACGCATAGACTAATCGCTGGATCCTTGTCCGAGCAGCGCATCAAACATTATCTCTTACGTACTCCAAACACCCAACAAAGATCGAGAACGCGTCCGAGGCTACCGGAACCCCAAGGTGCACCGAACTTGGGGATAGCACGCTTATCAGGCCCTCTGAATCAACCACTGGAGAGTAACGCTTGGTGATAACTTTCCTGCAATCCTCCAAGCAGTTGCGTGTTCGTTGGACTCTTAGGGACAGGGTAGTCTCAGGCTGGTGACCAGCCCGTCCGTGAGGCAAGCTATCGGCGGCTTGCCTCATGGGCTGGTCACCAGACTAGGGACAGGGACCGAGGCGCTCCATGCTGGGTGAGTTTTTCGTGCTCTGACAGTCATCCTGAGATCTCTTGGCGAAGCCAAGTCAGGGGTCGCGAGTGCAGTGCTGCACATTGCACAACGTTTTTGCATGCAAGAATGCATCAAAAAGGTTCAACGAAAAGCAAAGAGGGCGATGGTCAGAAATCGTTGACTTATCTCGACACCAATCCGATACGAATAGTGACATACAAGCCTCAAGAACCCTCGCCTCGGCGGTTGGGGATTGAAGTTACTATGACAGTGTCGCGTTCCTCAGTCCCGTCACACGCATCAGCGCCCATAATGGTCATTATACGGTTCTATTGCTAAGTAACTCCACAAAACGAGTCCCGCCCAATTATAAACATGTTAGTCTGCCATTGGGAAAGTGAGTCTTTCTCTTCCTGTCTGCTGCACTCGCCATTCAAGTTGTCTCTTAGCACACACCCATCAAGATCATGTCCGAGTCTTCCGCGCTACAGTCCGCGCTGACTACTCTTCTGCAGTATGACTACGTGACTCGTATGCTCATCCTCACTCGTGGGAGATCAATATCACAACCTTATCGCAGTTACTATCCTTACTGCCGTTGGATATGATTACGGTGAGCTATAGGTTCTGTTTCAATATGATGTACCAACTTATACCTCAGGCTTGTCAGTCCTTACGTTTTCGAATGAGGTATAATGCCACATGCTCCCCACCATTACACACAATGTTTTTCTCACTGATAATCTGTGTAGGTCGAATACATCTGGGTCAGAAGACAGCTGTTTGTCAAGGCGACATGTTCCTGATAAGTCCACAGAGCAAACCCTGGACCTGGGTGTCGACGTTGTTCATTTTTGTCTGTATCGATCTTCTCAACGTATTGTCATGACCTGCAGCAAGCTAACCATTGTTTTAGGTTCGTTATTTTGGTCTTTTCAATTTTGTGTGCGTCTATGGTTGTTGTGAGACATATACTGAATGCTAACTCCAAGTGGTTCATCAGAATTTCTGCCCTCGGTATGTTTGGCATTTAAAACGTGATTGTTGATCAAGCTGTGACCCCGCTCCAAGTGGGAAGTAGCTTCCTACCTGGCCCTACAAAGGTATTTTTGCCTCCGACGCCGCTGACTGACGAGCGTACTGAATGTGTCCATAGACGTACGTATTCATCCTATCCCCGTTGTCTTCCCAACACAACTGATATCTGTTGAACAGTTGTGAGCCCACCGCACTTAAAGCTTTCTCTGTCTACTCTATTCACGGACGCTTGCAAGGTGAAATACTCGACATCATCAATGAATGGGCATTCGTTCTCTTTTTTGCGGCAGCCGATCGTGAGTTGCTGTCGCTCACTTTCTGAAAAAGCACACTATGACGGTGACTGCAGTCGTGATGATTCTCCGCATATGGGCAATGTATAATCGATCAAGGCTAATCCTCGGCACTCTCCTTATGTTGTTTTCCCTGGAAATCATTGCCACCGTCCTCGCTGTTGCCGTAGACAGCGATCCGAAGAAGCTGCCGGGTACGTGGGCGCTAGCTGAATAAATGGTACGCTGCACTAACCACACCCCACTTGTCGGCCATCTCACAGCGGCCACTGTACAAATACTGGATTTTTCATTTTGCGTGCTGCAAGCTACTGCACCCATGTGGACGAACGTGGCTATCATTTTGCAAATCACGCATGGTGCGGCGATGTGCCTGCTCGGGATCGTCCAAGTCATGAGGCAGTCACTTCAAATGTACCGTGCAACAAAGCAGTGGCAACTCAATCGGTACATGGGCTTGCTCGTCAAGCAGGGTATACTCTCCTTCTTTGCGTACGTCCCCGTCTCATCCTCTCCTCTGCTGCCATCTAAGTTGCAAACAAACCAATTACCAACTGAACTAACGGTAACTTTCCGCCATAGCATCTTTCTGTTTAACCTTATCAACGTGTTGTCTGTCTCGGGAATAGTCCCCACAGGATGGCAGGCGATACTGTTGGTCATCCTGGAATATGTGCCCATATACACTCTAACCCCTCGGTTCATCCTGTCCGTGCGGGAGTTATATGCGCATGATGCTCGAGGTAGGCGTGAAGGCGGAATTGACACCGGGTTCGGCTTATCGTTACCCGGGACGATGATGGTGTTCGCGGGTGCTGGGCAGAACGAGGGCTTGGAGGACGTCGAGGAGATACCAATGGAGGTTGCGGCGACTCGGGCGGTGTAGGGGGGTATGGGCCAGTGTTC
>JBBPTL010000342.1:0-14294 GCA_038094095.1 Boletus putidus
ACCAAGTGCATAGAACTAGCTGGAGAAGTACAAGTACAGATATGACCCTTTATGTAGGGTTTGGGGATGGTGCACAGACCAAGTGGCTGTGTATTGTACATGGACCAGGTAACCAAGTATAGATGAGCAGTGCTATTCATGAAAAGGATGAGATCATAGCAAGTGGAACATTCTAGAGAAAGTGAAGGGAATGCTGATGTAAGTGAAAGGATGAGGTAAGCATATAGAGAAAAAGATAGGGGCTACCAAAGTAGCCTAAGTCCATATACAATGTCCCAGTTATAGTTATGAAAAGTGTCTGTAACATTACCCCCCTCATAGTTGTATGCATTCTCTGGGTTGTAGTCCTTAAAGGCACAGTTCCGAACACCATGTTCAAGAGCTCCACAAAGGTCACATTGGCATGCTGGGCAAGTAGCACTTGCATGTCCCGGTGTGGTTCATCTACACCAGGGGCATTGATACTTGGAACAGAAACAGTGAGTGTGTTGGAGTGAGTGGCACTTCACACAGTAGAGTGCTGGAGCCCGAAAGGGCTGGGGTTCAGGGGTGCGGTCATTGATGATGATGGGATTCTGGGGAGAACCTTGTGGAGAGGATATAGTGTAAGGGGGAGGAGCTGTGGTGGGAGTGGCAAGGCATGTGGGAGCGTTTAGCACAGGGGTACCTCCTTGAGACAAGGCTACAGCTACTCTTCTGCCCAAAGCTGTCAGGGCAACAGTGTGAGAAATCCCTACCTCTAGGATGGTCTGTTGCATTCTAGTTCTGTGAGCCTGAATACAGCTGCCTCGGCAAGCAACCTGAGGCTGGGGAGCAGGCTCGTTGAGGCTGGTGCGAAAGGAGTCAAGGGACAAGGAGTGGTTGGTAGGGTCAGCAATGACTGTTGAGGGAGTAGGAGAGATGGGATGTGGCTTATAGCAGGGAGACATTGCTGCTGGGGCAGGAATAGGTACTAGAGGAGGGGATGTGACAATGGGGGAATAAGCTGGTGGTGGAAGAGGGGGAAGGGACACAGGGTCCCGAACAGGGATATTCAAGTCCAGATTCATGTAAATTCACTGTTGAACGGCCAATAAACTAAGAAGTATGGGGCAGAGGATGTGGTTAATCATGCTGGGGGTGATGTCGTCAACCTACCCAGCCAAACCCTTCTTCGAAGAGAAGGTCTAGGGTGGCAGTCCAAGCTTTGACAAGGGCACGTTCTAGCACAGTGGCATAAATGTATGGCTGGTTCTCAGGACACAGCATGGTATGGATGTTGTGTGCCATGGTGTAGGTATGATAAAGGGTGGCGAGATGACGGAGAGTTGGATTGGCAATAAATGTGGGGATTTGCTCAATAGTGAGCATGGCAATGGGGAGATGAACAGCATGTATGGGAATGACACTGTTGTTGGTAGAGGTGGATGAGGCAGGACTGGTGGTAGGGATGGACATGACAGTTTAATGAGGGAACTGAGGGAAATCCTTTGGATTCCTGAGCTTATAAGCGTGAAGGAGGCTTTGCGCATGTTTGAGATTTCCCTTGGGTTCCCAGGTGTTCTCTGCTGTGGAGTACCCTTTCCAGAATATCAAATACTGCCTTGGTGCCTTGGTGCCACAGTGTGACAGAACCTTCTTGATTTCATATTCTTCATCTCCATCTATAGTGTCTGGAGGAGGGTTTGTGTAATTGGGTCCATGCTCAGGAGTCTCCCAATAGGATGATAAGAGGGAGGCATGGAAGACATCATGGATCTTCCAGGTGGGGGGAAGGCAGAGGCAGAAGGCAACAGGGGAGATAACTTTGCTTATCTTGAAGAGTCCTTCCCTTCTGGGTGCGAGCTTCTTGGATGGGTACCTAAGTCACAAGTTGCGCCCTTCTAGCCATACCTTATCTCCTATCTTCCAGGGATGAAACTTTGATGTGATCTGTTCTTTCATACTCTGCTGGGCCTTCTCATATGTAGCAAGGGCTTCAGAACAGCTTTCCATGAGTTCTGTGGGTCGAGTCTCAAGGGTGGGGAGGAATGTTTTCCCATTGGAGGATAAGCTCTCAGTTCATATCTGAAACAACCTTAAAACCCAGAAGGGTCTACAGGCCACAAGATACTAGGGAGGATGATAGAGAAGAGAGAATGGGAGTCAAGCAAGGGCTTCAAGGGAAAGACCCAAGTGAACTAGACTGGAGGACGTCCAGCCTAGTACTTGGGGTTTATATACTATTCTACTGTATGTACATGTTGTGGTAAATAGGAGAACATGCGACGCGCATGAGGCACGGAGATTAAATACAGATGGAAAAGGCATGGTGATACATGAGGAAAACATACTGTTAACATGAGGTGGTGGCAGCATATGAAAAGGGAGTGTGATGGGTGCTCAAGAGGTGAGGCATCTAAGAGAGATAAAATAAGTAAGGCGTTCATGAGGCACAAATAAGAAATGAAAGGGAGCCTGTGTCCATGAGGGACAAGCAAGGTGAGAATCTAGAGCGATCAGTAGTTGATACTGTCGCGATAAGATAAGATAAAAAGAAAAGAAAGAAAACGACAAGTCCGTTAGGGGTTAGGGGCTGTAACTGTAACAATATCTGAGAATAGGAGAGAACTGTTACAGTTATTTCTTTTTCTTCTCTTTGCTACGATTGGGACTTAGTCTTCGGACTACAGTTACATGGGGGATAGCCCCTATGTATCCTTATGCTTACCTCATCTTACTTTACATCAGCATTCCCTTCACCATTCTCTAGAAACCCCTATTTGCTACGATCTAAGACTTCTCGCAGGTAGCGCCGCTTGTCCCCATTTGGTTACCTGGTCCGTGTACCATACACAGCCGCATGGTCTGTGCACCACTCCCAACCCTATATAAAGGGTCATATTCTGTACTTGTATTCCCTAGCTAGTTCTACGCACTTCGTGCTAGCAATCTAGTCGCTTCCAGATCTCTAGTGTGCACACTTAGAGTCTGAGTCTCCTCACATATTCCTTGTGTCCTCTGGCTACACTTGAGTGCCAGCTGTCAGACTAGGTTTCTTGCGCATCAGCGTAACAAAAGAACTAGCTGAACCTCCGCTTCTGCTATTACGCAGTAAAGCTGCTCCCCTTTGCCCAACATTTCTTTCTGTCACAACATCCACGCCCCGTCCTGCCCCCCATCTCCTATCTACTCTGTACCTACGGAAGGGACTGATTATAATTATCAACCCGACCGATACTCCACCCCTGCCGACTTTCCCATGCCCCATATCGTCCTGGCTATACTCCCGCCGCCCGACGAAGACATCACCCTACCCAGCGCCAGTGATGACGAAAGAGAAATGTCATCCCGTGCCTCAGAGATAAAGGCTGGTCTACCTGACGACTTTTCTGGCGAGGCCACCGAGGCTAGCTGATGGATACTCACCATGAAGGCGTACTTTCAGATGAATGCTGGTCTCTACAATGACCAAGCCAAGCTCCTCATGTGCCTCAACAAAATGAGCAAAGGATGTGGACAGGACTTTGTAGAAGGATGGTACCTCAAGGTCACCGATACCACCATACCAGAAGGAGATAAAACCTTCGACAAGTTTTTTGACGCGTTCAAAGCTGCTTTCGTGCCCTATGACGTGTCTGCCCGAGCCTGTATCGAAATGGGAAATCTCAGGCAAGACTTTAGAGATAAGAAGAATGGATTTGAGAACTATGTCTCGGAATTCCAACTGCTTGCTGCCAAAACCAAGATCATGGACCAGAACGCTCTTATCAAATGGTTCATCAAAGGTCTTCACCCCTGTATCTCTAGGATGGTCCTCTCCATCGAAACAGTCCCCACCACCCTCGCTGGATGGATTGAGAAAGCGTCCCAATTCCATTCCCAGATCCGTTGCATCGACAATCTCTTGGCCGGAAGGGCCTTTATCCCTTTTAACCAAGGGTCCTCCTGACCTCGATGAGACCCAAACACGATGGACATAGACGCTGTCCGTCTCACCCCTGTCCAGCGTGCCGCCTACATGAAGGACAACAAGTGTTTTGTTTGTCATCAGGTGGGCTGCCGCTCCTCCAACCACCCACACCAACCTGGATCATCCGCACCTCCACGCCTGCCTCGCAACCCACAGAGAATAAGGGCCACATACACTCCTGCTCCAGCAACCCCTCATCCCTCTCCCATGGGACAATACATTGAAGAGCTTAGGAAGAGAAACGTACCTCAGGATGAGGTACTCAAAGTACTCAAAGCCTGCTTCGAAGAAGATGAAGAGGATAAGGAAACCGTCACCGCAATGGTAGTGGCCGATGAATGGCCCAAGGATTTTTAGATAGAAGGGAAGTTTTGACGCCTTCTCCTCCTCAAATCATTGCTCCTGTATTTGTATCAGATAAACGTGCACAATTGATCCAAATCCCACTTTCACTATATGCACAGGAGAATGCGCAAGTCGTCGACGTCACTGCACTAATTGACAGCAGTGCCACTGGCTGTTTTATTGACCAAGACCTGGTCAAGTGAAGGAGACTCCTGATGGAATGACTCCAAAAGCCACTGAAGGCTCAAAATGTGGACGGAATGTCCAACCAAGGAGGCATCATACGCCACAAAACCACCCTATTCGTCCGCATTGGCAAAGTAGAGGAGAAGCGAGACTTCCTTGTCCTCAACTGCGGAAAAGAAAGTGTGATCTTAGGACTCCCTTGGCTTCGAGAAGCCAATCCCCTCATCAATTGGGCCACTGGGAAAGTAGAAATCCTGAATCAACCCAAGAAACCCCGCCACGATTCCCCCCGAAGCATCGCCCAGAGATACCTGGTACGATACCTTGATCTAGACCCAGACGCCAAGACAGCTCACCTCTGGAAGAAACACGTAGAGTGAAGCGCTCAGAACACATACCCTATACGCCGCACCACCCTCTCCACCGACCTTGCTATGAAAGAAGAAAAGCCCAAGGTAGTACTACCTGACACTTACAAGGACTTTGCCGATGTCTTTGAGAAAAAGACGATCGACGAACTTCCCCCTTCCCAAAGCTTTGACCATGCCATCGACCTCAACAAGGACTTTACGCCAAAAGTCGCTAAAGCCTACCCTCTGAATCCAAAGGAGGCCGAAGCCTGCAAGGCATTCATTGATGAACATCTCACTTCTGGGAAGATTACCCCATCAAAGTCCTCACAAGCCGCCCTGTTCTTCTTCATACCAAAGAAAGATGGCTCCCTTTGCCCATGCCAAGATTACTGTTACCTCAATTCCCACATGGTAAAGAATGCCTACCCCCTCCCTCTCATCTCAGACCTTGTCGATCGCCTCAAGGGATCTTCCATCTTCACCAAGATGGACATCTGATGGGGGTACAACAACATCCTCATTAAACCCAATGATCGATGGAAGGTGGCGTTCATCACACCGTTCAGATTGTTCAAGCCAATGGTTATGTTCTTCGGCCTCTGCAACTCCCCCGCCACGTTCCAGGCCCTCATGGATCACATCTTCGGTGACCTAATGGCAGAAGGATGGCTTGTCATTTACATGGATGACCTCCTTATTCATTCAAAAGATGCCGCCGTCCATGAAGAGCGAACCTGACGAGTCCTTGAATGACTTTGAGAACATAAGCTTTTCCTAAAGCTAGAGAAATGCTCCTTCAATGCCAATGAAGTTGAATACCTTGGCATGGTTGTCAAGGAAGGACAAGTCAAAATGGACCCAACCAAACTCCACACCATTGAGGAATGGAACTCCCCCACCAGTGTAAAAGCAGTCCGATCGTTCATCGGATTTTGTAACTTCTACCGAAGGTTCATTACAAACTTCTCCGCCATCGCTCACCCACTCCACGATTTAACCAAGAAAGGGGCCAAATGGGATTGGACCCCCATCTGTGAACAAGCATTCCAGAAAATCAAATCCTCCTTCCTGCAGCAACCAGTGCTTGCAATGCCCAACACCACCAAATCCTTCACTGTCATGACCGACGCTTCCCTCACTGCCACAGGTGCAGTACTCATGCAGAACAACAGCAATGGGAACCTCCACCCGTGTGCTTACTTATCCAAAACCCTCTCCTTGGCCGAACGAAATTATGACATCTATGATCGTGAGTTACTCACCGTCATCCATGCCCTCAAAGAATGGTGACATTATCTCCGTGGAACTGGCCACACTGTAACGGTCATCACCAACCACAAGAACCTGATGTATTTCCGTCAACCCCCAAAACTCTCTCGCCATCAAGCCCAGTAGGCAATGTTCCTGCAGGATTTCGACCTGCACTACCACAATGTTCCTGGCACCCAGATGGGCCCTGCCGATGCACTGTCTTGTTGTGATGAAGTAGACACTTCTAACGACAATATCACCACCACACTCCTCCCAGACCACCTCTTCATCCGTGCCCTTGACATCGCCCTTGCCTCGAAGATGGCTGTTTCTTCCTCCACTGATCCTGTTGTACAGTGTGCCTTGGAAGCCCTATACGATAACACCCCTGGGTTCCCTCGGGCCACTGCCGCTGATTGGCTCTATGAGGATGGCAAGTTGTATTACTGCCATCATCTGTATGTCCCGGAACTGGCCCGGTCGGACCTTGTGCTGTCCCTGCATGAAAGCAAAGCAGGGGGTCACAGTGGCATCTTCCACACTCAGAACTTGGTCTCACACGACCATTGGTGGCCCGGCATGGGGACCTTTGTTTGCTGTTTTGTCACCGGTTGCGCCCGTTGCCAAGCACATAAGGTGAACACCCATCCAACAGTACCCTCTTTCATGCCGCTCTGCAGCGAAGCCACTCATCCATTCCAGCAGGTCTCCGTTGATCTGATCACGGATCTCCCCGTTTCCCAGGGTTATGATTCTGTCATGGTTGTGGTCGACCATGGCCTTACAAAGGGGGTAATTGTCCTCCCTTGTCACAAAACGATAGACGCCGTGGGCATAGCAAAACTCTTTTTTGAATGAGTGTTCACTCATTTTGGTCTTCATGACCGCTGTATCTCGGATCGAGGCCCTCAGTTCGCCTCTGCCTTCGCCAGAGAACTCTCCCGCCTTCTAAAATATGACCTCGCCCTCTCCTCCACGTACCACCCACAAACAGATGGTGAGACTGAACGAGTAAACCAGGAACTCGAAACCTATCTCCACATATTCTGTGATGGAAGACCTGATAAATGGGCAGATCTACTCCCGATGGCTGAATTTTCCCATAACGCCACCATACATTCCGTCACTGGGAAATCCCCATTTTCCCTTATCCTCGGATATGAGCCAAGAGCTTATCCACCAATGGGAAAGACCTTCCTCCCCGCCCTCGAAACCCATCTCACAGAGCTCATGGAGAGCCGTTCAGAAGCCCTTGCTGCACATAAGAAGGCCCAGTGGAGCATGAAAGAACAGATCACATCAAAGTTCCGCCCCTGGAAGGTTGGAGATAAGGTATGGCTAGAAGGACGTAACTTGTGACTCAGGTACCCGTCCAAGAAACTTGCTCCTAGAAGGGAAGGACCCTTCAAGATAAGCAAAGTTATCTCCCCCATCACCCTCCATCTCCGCCTTCCCCCCACCTGGAAGATACACGATGTCTTCCACGCTTCTCTTTTATCATCCTATCGGGAGACTCCCGAACACGGACCCAATTATACGAACCCCCCACCGGACACAATAGACAGAGATGAGGAATACAAAATAGAGAAGGTTCTGTCACACCGTGGCACCAAGGCACGAAGGCAGTACCTAGTCTCCTGGAAAGGGTATTCTGCAGCAGAGAACACCTGGGAACCTGAGGGAAATCTCAAACATGTGCAAAGCCTCCTGCACGCATATAAGCTCAGGAATCCAAAGGATTTTCCCCAGCTCCCTCGCTAAATCATCATGTCCATCCCCACTACCAACCCTGCTCCAGCTGCTGCCAGAGCCCCAGATATCCCTATCCGCTCAGTCCGCCTCCCGCCTTTTGCTCGTCGTGTCCTCTTTGTGACCATTCTAGAAAACCCCATCGCCACCTTGTCCATTGAGCGCATCCCTGCATTCATCAACAACCCCACTCTCAGACACCTTGCGTGTCTTTACTGCAGTTACGCCCTAGCACGTAACATCCACACCATGCTCTGCCCAGATGGGCTACCCCTGGTCTATACTGCCACCCTTGAACGAGCTCTCTCCAAAGCTCGTACCATGACCCTGGACCTTTTATTCGAAGAAGGATTTGGAAGGATCATCAATGAGATTGTGCCAGGCACGGTCCTTCATATCCTACGTCCCATCCTCCTCAGCCTGTCCACGGTCCAGCACTCTATCTACTTCTCACAAACCCCCATCCATAACCCTGTGGCATTAGCACCACCGCCACCACCCGTATACCCTCCTATTGACGTCTCCCCTGCACCCACACCAATCCCCACCCCCGTCGTAAGTTCCCTGCCATACGCGCCTCGCCCAATTTTCCCCACTCCACCCACACTCGTGGCCAGTCCAGCCCCCCCCACTTCCTCCCTTGAGTCCTTTCAGACCAGCCTTGATGAACCCACCCCTGGAATCAGGCAACAGCCTCAGGTTGCTCGTCAAGGCAGCCATTTTCTGGCTCGCGGAGCTAGAACACGATAGACTTTGTTAGAGGTAGGAGGGATCCCTCGCACTGTGTCCCTAACCGCTATGGGACGACGAGTAGTGGAGGCCTTGTCTAGGGGAGGTACCCCTGCGTTAAACGCTCCAACTTGCCCTGTCACCCCCGCCGTAGCCCCACCTCCTTACACCATTCCTTCCCCCCGCGGAACCATGCAGAATCCCATTCTTATCAACGATCACACCCCTGAACCACAGCCCTTTCGGGCTCCTGCACTCCACTGTGTGGAGTGCCACTCACTCAAGCACACCTGTCACAACTGCCCCGAGTTTATATGTCCATGGTGCTGGATGACTGCACCAGGACACGCCTCCGCTAACTGTCCTGCGAGGCAGTGTGGACTTTGCGGCGGCCTTGGCCACGTTGTCACCAATTGCAACTTTAGGGACTACGATCCAGAGGACGCCTACAACTATGAGGGAAACGAGGGAGATAGGTCCAGTTGAGTCAGTGCCTCAACCATATGAGGGGGGTAATGTTACAGTTATTTCTTTTTCTTCTCTTTGCTACGATTGGGACTTAGTCTTCGGACTACAGTTACATGGGGGATAGCCCCTATGTATCCTTATGCTTACCTCATCTTACTTTACATCAGCATTCCCTTCGCCATTCTCTAGAAACCCCTATTTGCTATGATCTAAGACTTCTCGCAGGTAGCACCACTTGTCCCCATTTGGTTACCTGGTCCGTGTACCATACACAGCCGCATGGTCTGTGCACCACTCCCAACCCTATATAAAGGGTCATATTCTGTACTTGTATTCCCTAGCTAGTTCTACGCACTTTGTGCTAGCAATCTAGTCTCTTCCAGATCTCTAGTGTGCACACTTAGAGTCTGAGTCTCCTCATATATTCCTTGTGTCCTCTGGCTACACTTGAGTGCCAGCTGTTAGACTAGGTTTCTTGCATGTCAGCGTAACAAGAACTGGGATTTTCCCATGACAGAGTGGACAGTGGCGTTATGGGAAAATTCAGCCATCGGAAGGAGATCTGCCCATTTATTGGGTTTTCCATTGTAGAAGATGTGGAGATAGGTTTCAAGCTCCTGGTTTACTTGTTCTGTTTCACCATCTGTCTGCAGATGATAGGCAGAGGAGAGTGCAAGGTTGTATTTCAAGAGTCTGGAGAGCTCCCTAGCAAAGGCGGAGGCAAACTGAGGGCCTCAATCAGATATACAATGGTCGTGGAGACCAAACTGAGTGAAGACTTGTTCAAAAAAGAGCTTGGCAATGCCTGCAGCATCAATAGTTTTGTGATATGAAAGGATGATTACCCCCTTTGTAAGGCCATGGTCGACCACAACCATGACAGAATCAAACCCCTGGGAAATGGGAAGATCTGTGATCAAATCAACAGATATTTGCTGAAAAGGATGCATGGCCTTGCTGTGGAGTGGTGTGAGAGAGGGCATCATGGGATGGGTGTTCACCTTATGTGCTTGGCAACAGCCACAACCGGTGGTGAACCAACAAATAAAGGTGCCCATGCCAGGCCATCAATGGTTGTGGGAGACCAAGTTCTGGGTGTTGGAAAATGCCACCATGGCCACTGGCCTCACTCTCATGAAGGGACCATACAAGGTCCGTCCGTGCCGGCTCCAGAACATAGAGGTGATGGGGGTAATACAACTTGCCATCCTTATAGAGCCAGTCAGCAGCAGTGGCCTGAGGGAAGCCAGGAGTGTTATCGCACAAGGCCTCTAAGGCATGCTGCACTATGGGGTCGGTAGAGGATGAGACAGCCATCTTTGAGGCAAGAGCTACATCAAGGGCACAGACAAAGAGATGGTTGGGGAGGAGAATGGTGGCAGCATTGTTGAAGGAGGTGTTGACCTCATCTCAACAGGACAGGGCATCAGCAGGTCCCATTTGGGTGCCAGGGACATTGTGATAGTGCGGGTCAAAGTCCTGCAGGAACATAGCCCATTAGGCTTGTTGACAGGAGAGTTTTTGCAGCTGATGGAAGTATGTTAAGTTCTTATGGTCAGTTATGACCATTACAGGGTGGCCAGTACCATGGAGGTAGTGTCACCACTCTTCAAGGGCGTGGATGACAGCAAGCAATTCGTGATCATAGATATTGTAATTACATTCAGCCGAGGAGAGAGTTTTGGACAGATAAGCACTAGGGTGGAGGTTCCTGTTGTTATGCTTGGTCCAGGTAGGAATGAGCGAAGACTTGGATAGTGTCTAAGTCAAAGGTTCTGATCAAGGCAAGGTCATGATGATGATGTTGAGAGTTCTGAAGAGGTCAAGACAACGTCACAGAGACGAGGTCAGGAGTTCTGTGTTCTGGGTGAGATGAAGAAAGACTGTGAGAGACAGACTCAAGCAGCGAGTTACGAGGAAAGAGGTAGAATTCCCAAGTAGATCTAGTCTGAAGTACAGGGTAGATTACTGGGTGTATTTATACTGTCAGAACTGTGCACGGACCATGCTGAATAAGGAAGGAAAGCTATGGTGTGATAATAGTAAAAATAGGACAAGAATCCTATGGAACATTGTAGAACAACGAAGAAAGAATAAGAAGATTCTGGGTTGTGCCAGATTAGTCATTCAATGGAGAACGATTTGTAAGCAATAAGGAAAAATAGGGGCGAATCATAATACCCGTTGCTGTCATGTTGCATGAGTACTGCACCAGTGGCAGTGAGGGAGGCGTCTGTCATGATAGTGAAGGGTTTTGTGGTGTCAGGCATTGCAAGTACAGGTTGCTTCAAGAAGGAGGACTTGATTTTCTGGAATGCTGGTTCACAGATGGGGGTCCAATCCCATTTGGCTCCTTTCTTAGTTAGATTGTGGAGTGGACAAGTGATTACAGAGAAGTTTGTGATAAACCTGCAATAAAAATTGCAGAAGCTGATAAACGATTGGACAGCTTTGATGCTGGTGGGGGAGTTCCATTCCTCAATGGCATGGAGTTTCATAGGGTCCATTTTGACCTGTCCTTCCTTGACAACCATGCCAAGGTACTCTACTTCTGTGGCATTAAAGGAACACTTTTCAAGTTTAAGGAAGAGCTTGTGTTCACAGAGTCGTTCTAAGACTCGTCGGATTCTTTTGAGTGAATAATGGCATCTTTTGAGTGGATAAGGAGGTTGTCCATGTAAATGACAAGCCATCCTTCTGCCATGAGGTCACCGAAGATGTGGTCCATCAAGGCCTGGAACGTAGCAGAGGAATTGCAAAGACCAAAAAACATAACCATTGGTTCAAACAATCCAAATGGTGTAATGAACGCTGCCTTCCATCAATCATTGGGCTTGATCAAGACATTGTTATAGCCCCATTGAATGTCCATTTTGATAAAGATGGATGATCCCTTGAGGCAATCTACAAGGTCAGAAATGAGGGGAAGGAGGTAGGCATTCTTTACTGTGTGTGAATTGAGGTAATGGTAGTCTTGGCAGGGATGAGGGGAGCCATCTTTCTTTGATACAAAGAAGAATGGGGCGGCTTGTGGGGACTTGGATGGGGTGATCTTTCCAGAAGCAAGATGCTCATCAACAAACACTTTGCAGGCTTTAGCTTCCTTTGGGTTTAGAGGATAAGCTTTAGCAACTTTTGACATAAAGTCTTTGTTTAGGTCAATGGCGTGGTCAAAGCTTCGGGAAGGAGGAAGTTCATCAATCGTCTTTTTCTTGAAGACATCAGCAAAGTCCTTATAAGTGTCAGGTAGTACTACCTTGGGCTTTTCTTCTTTCATGGCAAGGTCGGTGGAGAGTGGTGCAGCGTATAGGGTATGCATTTTGAGTGCTTCACTCTATGCGTTTCTTCCAGAGGCAAGCTGTTTTAGCATCTGGGTCTAGATTAAGATATTGCACTAAGTATCTCTGGGTGATGCTTCGGGGGAAATCATGGTGGGGTTTCTTTGGCTGGTTTGGAATTTCTACTTTTCCCTTGGTCCAATCAATGATGGGGTTGGCTTCATGAAGCCAAGGGAGACCTAAGATGATATTTTCTTTTCTGCAGTTGAGGACTAGAAAATCTTGTTTTTCCTCAACTTCTCCAATGTGGACAATGAGAGTGGTTTTATGGTGTATAACGCCTCCTTGGTTGGATGTTCCGTCCACATTTTGAGCCTTCAGTGGCTTCTGGAGTTGCTCCATCAGGAGTCTCCTTTGTTTGACCAGATCTCAGTTAATAAAACAACCTATGGTGCTGCTATCAATCAGCGCAGTGACATTGACAACTTGTGCATTCTCCTGTGTGTATAGAGAAAGGGAAAGTTGAATTGATTGCACTTTTCTATCTGATACAAATATGGAAGCAATTACTTGAGGAGGAGAAGGTGTCGAAACTTCCCTCCTTTCTAAAAATCCTTGGGCCATTCATTGGCCACTACCATTGCTGCAACGGTTTTCTTATCTTCTTCGTCTTCTTCAAAGCAGGCTTTGAGTACTTTGAGTACCTTGTCCTGAGGTACATTTCTTTTTCTTAGTTCTTCAATGTATTGGCCCATGGGAGAGGGTTTGGGAATTGCTGGAGCAGGAGTATAGGTGGCCCTTATTCTCTGTGGGTTGCAAGGCAGGTGAGGAGGTGCTGATTGCCCAGATTGGGCAGGGTGGGGATGGTTTGAAGAACAGCAGCCCACCTGATGACAAACAAAGCACTTGTTGTCTTTCATGTAGGTGGCATGCTGGATGGAGGTGAGATGGACAGCATTGACATCCATCGTGTTTGGGTCTTGTCGAGGGCAGGAGGACCCTTGGTCAAAGGGGATGAAGGCCCTTCCAGCTGAGAGATCATTGATGTGGCAGATCTGGGAGTGGAATTGAGACGCTTTCTCAATCCATCCAGCGAGGGTAGTGGGGATGGATTCAATGGAGAGAACCATCCAGGAGATTCCGGGGTGGAGACCTTTAATGAACCATTCTATTAGAGCGTTCTGGTCTGCAATCTGGGTTTTGGTGGCAAGTAGCTGGAATTCCGAGACATAATTCTCAAATCCATTCTTCTTATCTCTAAAGTCTTGCCTGAGATTTCCCATTTCTATACAGGCTTGGGCAGACATGTCATAGGGGACAAAAGCTTTTTTGAACATGTCAAAGAACTTTTTGAAGGTCTTTTCTCCTTCTGGTACTGTGGTATTGGTGACCTTGAGGTACCATCCTTTTGCAAAATCCTGTCCATGTCCTTTGCTCATCTTATTGAGACACGTGAGGAGTTTCGCTTGGTCATTATAAAGACCAGCATTCATCTGAAAATATGCCTTCATGGCAAGTATCCATTGGCTAGCTTCTGTGGCTTTGCCAGAAAAGTCATCAGGTAGACCAGCCTTGATTTCTGAGGTATGGGAGGACATGTCTCTTTCGTCGTCGCTTGTGCTAGGTAAAGTGATGTCTTCATCAAGTGGCGGGAGGATAGCTGGTATGAGACAGGGCATGGGAAAATCAGCAGGATGGGTATAATGGTTGGGCTGATAATGATAATTGGTCCCTTCCTGGGGTGTGGAGTATATAGGAGATGGTGAGTGGGACAGTGCACAAATATGATGATGGGAAGAAATGTTGGGCAGAGGGGGGCAGCTTTACTGTGTAATAGCAAAAACGAGAGTTCAGCTAGTTCTTTTGTTATGCTGAGACGCAAGAACCTAGTGAGAGCAGGCACTCAAAGTGTAGCCTGAGGATACAGATAAGGGAAGTGGACTCAGACACTCAAGTGCGCACACTAGAGGCTGGAGAGAGACTAGATTGCTAGCACCAAGTGCA
>JBBPTL010000344.1:0-14255 GCA_038094095.1 Boletus putidus
GCAAGGAGAAAGACTGGAGCGATCAGTAGTCAAAACTGTTGCGATAAGATAAGATAAAAATAAAAGAAAGAAACAACTAAGTCCATTGACAGACAGGGGCCGTAACTGTAACACATTCTGAGCCTTCAATGGCTTCTGGAGTCACTCCATAGGGAGTCTCTTTTGTTTGACCAAGTCTCAGTCAATAAAACAACCAGTGGCGCCACTGTCAATCAGTGCAGTAATGTCGATGACTTGTGCATTCTCCCATGCGTATAGCGAAAGTGGAATTTGGATCGATTGTGCATGTCTATCAGATACAAATATGGGAGCAATGGTTTGAGAAGGAGAAGGTGTCGAAACTTCCCTCCTGTCTAAAAATCCTTAGGCCATTCTTCGGCCACTACCGTTGCTGCAACAGTTTCCTTGTCTTCTTCGTCTTCTTCGAAGCAAGCTTTAAGTACCTTGAGTACCTCATCCTGAGGTACATTTCTCTTCCAAAGCTCTTCAATGTATTGTCCCATAGGAGAGGGATGAGGGGTTGCTAGAGCGGGGGTGTACACGGCCCTTACTCTCTGCGGATTGCGAGGCGGGCAGGGAGGTGCGGATGATCCAGATTGGCAGGGAGGTGCGGATGATCCAGATTGGCAGGGATGGTTGGAGGAATGACAGCCCACCTGATGACAAACAAAGCATTTGTTGTCTTTCATATAAGCAGCTCGTTGGATGGGGGTGAGGCAGACAGCGTCGACATCCATTGTGTTTGGGTCTTGTCAAGGTCGGGAGGACCCTTGGTTAAAGGGGATGAAGGCCCTTCCGGCCGAGAGATCATCAATGCGATGGATCTGAGAATGGAATTGGGATGCTTTCTCGATCCATCCAGCAAGAGTGGTGGGGATGTTTTCGATGGAGAGGACCATCCTGGAGATGCAGGGGTGGAGACCCTTGATGAACCACCCAATGAGAGTGTTCTGGTCTGTGATCTTGGTTTTGGCTGCTAGCAGCTGGAATTCTGAGATGTACTTCTCAAAGCCATCTTTTTTATCTCTGAAATCTTGCCTGAGATTTCCCATATCTATGCGGGCTCGGGCGGACACATCATAGGGCACAAAAGCGGCTTTGAACACGTTGTAGGGGACACACATTCCCTATCCCTGCATTCGCCCTCATATCCCTTCACCTCCCTTCCTCATACATCCTTATACTTCAACATCTACCTTCCATCCATTTCCGCTCATTCATATTGAACCTGCGCGCTATCTGCGCATCGCAGCACTCTCCTGCGCATTGCATCATTCTTCTGAATGCGTGGGAATCATTGCATTGCATTGCATCGCGTCGTATCAACTGCGCGCACCCTTCGTCCATGTCCATGTCTATGTCCAGTTTGTCAGTGAGTCTCTCTCTTATTTCTAACATGTCATTCTCTACTTCTTCTACACATCCTCCATTTTTCACTTTGTAGTATTTCATATTTACTTGTTTGGGTGCTGTCAAAGTGCACACCTACTTATTTTTGTATGTGTTTCAAGTCTCGGGTATGCCCAGACTATAAGAGGGTGTCATCAATCTTTAATATATTTTGCCTTTCACCACACACAACATCATCTGAAAGCCTGCGACGCTTTCCTAAGAGCCTTCTATGCTTCCCTGCGCATCTACACATTTCCCGACGCAACCCGAATCCGCAGCTCGCCTGCGACGTGTAGGAGCCTTTGGGAAACACACTTCGTACTCTAATCACTCGTCTGTGATGTGCAGAAGTGATCTACATATCCAAACTCGAGTCATAAGCTGAGTATACAAGGTCTAAGACCTATCCTTCTCCCTTTTCTTCTCCTTCTTGAATCCCTAAGGGTCGAATATATTGCACTCTTATTTTATTAACAATTACTACTGATGGGTCGGATTTCTTCCTACCCAGTCAGGTTAGTATTTCTACAGTGTTGAAGAATTTCTTGAAGGTTTTATCTCCTTCTGGTATGGTGGTATCAGCGGCCTTGAGGTACCATTCTTCTGCGAAGTCCTGTCCATGTCCTTTACTCATCTTATTGAGGCACGTGAGGAGCTTGGCTTGGTCGTTATAGAGACCAGTATTCATCTGAAAGTACGCCTTCATGGTGAGGATCCATTGGCTAGCCTCGGTGGCCTTTCCAGAAAAGTCATCAGGTAGACCAGCCTTGATTTCTGAGGTGCGGGATGACATTTCTCTTTCATCATTGCTGGCGCTGGGTAGGGTGATGTCTTCATCAGGCAGCAGGAGTATAGCTGGGATGATACTAGGTGTGGGAAAGTCGGTGGGGGTAGAGTATCGGTCAGGCTGATAGTGATAATCAGTTCCTTCCATAGGTACAGAGTAGATGGGAGATGGGGAGCAGGACAGGGCACAGATGTTGCGACAGAAAGAAATGTTGGGCAGAGGGGAGCAGCTTTACTGTGTAATAGCAGAAGCGGAAGTTCAGCTAGTTCTTTTGTTACACTGATGCGCAAGGAACCTAGTCTGAGAGCTGGCACTCAAGTGTAGCCAGAGGACACTAAGATGTGTGGAGAAACTCAGACTCTAAGTGCGCACACTAGAGATCTGGAAGGAGACTAGATTGCTAGCACGAAGTGTGTAGAACTAGCTGGGGAATACAAGTACAGAATATGACCCCTTTATATAGGGTTGGGAATGGCGCACAGACCATGTGGCTGTGTATGGTACATGGACCAGGTAACCAAGTAAGGACAAGTGGTGCTACCCGTGAGAAGTCTGGATCGTAGCAAATGGAACGTTCTAGAGAATGGCAAAGGGAATGCTGATGTAAGGTAAAATGAGGTAAGCATAATGATACATAGGGGCTATCCCCCATGTAGCTGTAGTCCGAAGACTAAGTCCCAGTCATAGTGAAGTGTGGAAAAAGAAATAACCATAACACCGTTGGCTCGAATAATCCAAATGGCGTAATGAATGCGGCCTTCTGTCAATTATTAGGTTTAATGAGGACGTTGTTGTATCCCCATCGGATGTCCATCTTGGTGAAGACGGAAGCTCCCTTGAGACAATTGACAAGGTCCGAGATGAGAGGAAGGGGGTAGGCATTCTTTACTGTATGGCAGTTGAGATAGCAGTAATCTTGGCATGGGCGGAGGGAGCCATCTTTCTTTGGTACAAAGAAGAACAGGGCAGCTTGTGGGGACTTTGATGGGGTAATCTTTCCTGAAGCAAGATGTTCATTGACAAACACCTTGCAGGCTTCGGCTTCCTTTGGGTTCAGAGGGTAAGCTTTAGCGACTTTTGGCATAAAGTCTTTATTGAGGTCAATGGCATGATTGAAGCTTTGGGAAGGGGGAAGTTCATCGATCGTCTTTTTCTTGAAGACGTCGGTGAAGTCCTTATAAGCATCAGGTAGTACTACCTTGGGTTTTTCTTCTTTCATAGCAAGGTTGGTGGAGAGGGTGGTGCAGTATATAGGGTATGTGTTCTGAGCACTTCACTCTACGTGTTTCTTCCAGAGGCGAGCTGTTTTGGCATCTGGGTCTAAGTCTAAATATCGTACCAGGTATCTCTGGGCAACACTTCGGGGGGAATCATGGCAGGGTTTCTTGGGTTGGTGAGGGATTTCTACTTTTCCCTTAGTCCAGTCGATGATGGGGTTGGCTTCACGAAGCCAGGGGAGTCCTAGAATGATGTTTTCTTTTCTGCAGTTGAGGACAAGAAAGTCTCGTTTCTCCTCAACTTCGCCTATGCGAACGAATAGAGTGGTTTTGTGGCATATAATGCCTCCTTGGTTGGATGTTCCATCCACATTCTGAGCCTTCAATGGCTTCTGAAGTTGCTCCATCGGGAGTCTCCTTCGTTTGACCAGGTCTTGGTCAATGAAACAGCCAGTGGCACCACTGTCAATCAGCGCAGTGATGTCGACGACTTGCGCATTCTCCTGTGCGTATAGTGAAAGTGGAATTTGAATCGATTGGGCATATCTATCTGATACAAATATGGGAGCAATGATTTGAGGAGGAGAAGGTGTCGAAACTTCCCTCCTATCTAAAAATCCTTAGGCCATTCATCGGCCACTACCGTTGCTGCAACGGTTTCCTTGTCTTCTTCGTCTTCTTCGAAGCAAGCTTTAAGTACCTTGAGTACCTCATCCTGAGGTACATTTCTCTTCTGAAGCTCTTCAACATATTGTCCCATAGGAGAGGGATGAGGGGTGAAACAACCTTAAAACCTTAGGAGGTCTACAGGCCACAAGAATAGAGGGTGGATGAGGGAGAATAGAGGAGTGAGTCAAGCAAGGCTTTGAGGGTAAAAACCAAGTGAACTAGACTGGAGGATGTCCAGCCTAGCACTTGGGGTTTATATACTATCATAGTGTATGTACATGTTTGTGTATATAGGGGAACATGATGCGCGCATGAGATGCGGTAATTAAATACGAGTGTGAGAGGCATGGTGATTGGTGAGGGAAACATGAGGGAAACATATGAGTAACATGAGGATGTAAGAATGAATGTGATTGGTGCACATCAAGTGAGGCACCTAAGAGAAATGAATAAGTAGTGAGGCGTCCATGAGGCGCAAATAAGAAATGAAAAGAAGCCTGCATCCATGAGGGACAAGCAAGGCGATGATCTAGAGCAATCAGTAGTCAATACTGTTGCGATAAGATAAGATAAAGAAAAACGAAAAGAAAAGACAAGTCCGTTAGGGGCTAGGGGCCGTAACCGTAACAAGGGGTTGCTGGAGCGGAGGTGTACGTGGCCCTTACTCTCTGTGGATTGCGAGGCAGGCAGGGAGGTGTGGATGATCCAGATCGGTGGGGATGGTTGGAGGAATGACAGCCCATCTGATGACAAACAAAGCATTTGTTGTCTTTCATATAAGCAGCTCGTTGGATGGGGGTGAGGCAGACAGCGTCGACGTCCATTGCGTTTGGGTCTTGTCAAGGTCGGGAGGACCCTTGGTTAAAGGGGATGAAGGCCCTTCTGGCTGAGAGATCATCAATGCGACGGATCTGAGAATGGAATTGGGATGCTTTCTCAATCCATCCAGTGAGAGTGGTGGGGACGTTTTTGATGGAGAGGACCATCCTGGAAACATAGGGGTGGAGACCCTTGATGAACCACACAATGAGAGCGTTCTGGTCTGCAATCTTGGTTTTGGCTGCTAGCAGCTGGAATTCTGAGATGTACTTCTCAAAGCCATCTTTCTTGTCTCGGAAGTCTTGCCTGAGATTTCCCATATCGATACGGGCTCAGGCAGACACATCATAGGGCATGAAGGCGGCTTTGAATGCATCAAAGAACTTATCAAAGGTTTTATCTCCTTCTGGTACTGTGGTATTGGCGACCTTGAGGTACCATCCTTCTGCAAAGTCCTGTCCACGTCCTTTACTCATCTTATTGAGACACATGAGGAGCTTTGCTTGGTCATTATAGAGACCGGTATTCATCTGAAAATACGCCTTCATGGCGAGGATCCATCGGCTAGCCTTGGTGGCCTCACCGGAGAAGTCGTCAGGTAGACCAGCCTTGATTTCTGAGGTGCGGGATGACATTTCTCTTTCGTTGTCGCTGGCGCTGGGTAGGGTGATATCTTTGTCAGGCAGTGGGAGTACAGCCAGGATGATACAGGGCATGGGAAAGTCAGTGGGAGTGGAGTATTGGTCGGGTTGATAGTGATAATCAGTCCCTTTCTGAGGTACGGAGTAGATGGGAGATGGGGAGCAGGATGGGGCACGGATGTTGCGATGGAAAGAAATGTTGGGCAGAGGGGAGCAGCTTTACTGCGTAATAGCAGAAGCAGAGGTTCAGCTAGTTCTTTTGTTACGCTGATGCGCAAGAAACCTAGTCTGATAGCTGGCACTTAAGTGTAGCCAGAAGACACAAGGATGTGTAGAGAAACTCAGACTCTGAGTGTGCACACTAAAGAGCTGGAAAGGGACTAGATTACTAGCACAAGGTGCGTAGAACTAGCTGAAGTATAGATATGGCCCCTTATATATGGCTAAGGATGGCGCACAGACCAGGCAACCAAGTATGGATGAGCGGCACTACCCGCAAGAAGTTTGGATCGTAGCAACAGAACATTCTAGAGAATGTTAAAGGGAATGCTGATGTAAGTAAAGGACGAGGTAAGCATGATGGTACATAGGGGCTATCCTCCATGTAGCTGTAGTCTGAAGACTAGGTTCCAATTGTAGTTAAGAGAAGGAAAAGAAATAACTGTAACAGCCTGTAGATCCTTTGGGTTTCAAGGTTGTTTCTGTTATGGTTCACCCCTATTTTTCCTCATTGCTTATGCAGCATTCACTTTGAATGACTAATCCAGCGCAACCTGGAATCTTCTTGTTCTTTCTTCATTGTTTTTCAATGTTTCATAGGATTCTCATCTTATCTTTACCATTATCATGCCATAGCTTTCCTTCCTTATTCAGCATGGTCTGTACGCAGTTCAAACAGTATAAATATGCCCAGTAATCTACCCTGTACCCTAGACTAGATCTACTTGGGAATCCTATCTCTTTCCTCGTAACTTGCTGCTTGAGTCTGTCTCTCGCAGTCTTTCTTTGTCTCACCAGGACCCAGAACTCTTGACTTCATCTCTGTGACATCGTCTCGACCTTTCCTGAATCCTCAATGTCATCAACATGAGTTTGTCTTGAACCAGAACTCTTAACTTTGACTTTTTCCAAGTCTATGCTCATTCCTACACAGACCAAGCGTAACAGTTTCACATGCTGGGCATGCATGCATATGAGGTGGTGGTGGGGCTGGACATAGCATGCAAGTGAGGGAGGGAGGGAAGTGCTGGACATGCAGTGGGCATGTGTGCATTTGAGGGAGGGGTGGGCTGTGTTATGCTTGGTCCAGATAGGAATAAGTGTAGACTTGGATGGAGTTGAAGTCAAGGGTTCTAAGTCCAAGATGAAGTCACAATGACAATGTTGAGAGTTCAGGGAGGGTTGAGATGACATCACAGAGATGAAGTCAGAGTTCTGAGATTCTGGTGAGATGAAGAAGGACTGTGAGAGACAGACTCAAACAACAAGTATGAGGAAAGAGTAGAATTCCCAAGTAGATCTAGTCTGAGGTACAGGGTAGATTACTGGGTGTATTTATATGGTTCTAACTGCACATGGACCATGCCAAATATAGAAGGAAGGCTATGGTGTGATAAGGTAAAAATAGGATGAGAATCCTATGGAATGTTGTAGAACAATGGAGAAGGAATAAGAAGGTTCTGGATTGAACCAGATTAGTCATTGGGAGTTGAATGATTCATAAGCAATAAAGAAAAATAGGGGCAAATTGTAACATTACCCCCTTTACACACTGAAAAATACCACTTTGTCAAAATTTATAGGAAAAGAAAAGAAGTCCATTTAGTCTTCTTCCCAGACTTCACTGATATTGTCCTCTATGTCTCTTGGAACTGGGAGAGAGGATTGATTAGCAAGTTCTTGGTTATGGACTTGTTTGGCTTCAGCAAGCCATTGTTCCATGATTGGGTTTCAATTAGATTCAGTAGCAGGAGGTTTAGGGGAGAAGATGGATCCAAGGGATCGATGTGAGCATCAGGAACATCAAGAGAAGGAAGAGGATGAAGACAAGGGGGGAGAGGGGACTGCATGATAATGATGACCAGAGTTATTGATGGGACATAGGGATTGGACATGATCTAGGGCCCAGTTGTGGCAGCCAGGGCATTGGTAGTATCTGCAATCAATCCATTGATGGCCTAGTCAATGGCATGAAAAACATGCTTCATGGTAATGGGGGTGAGAGACTGACAGTGGGTTGCTGGGTCAGTCAATGGCTTCAGCACATTCCAGGGCATATTGTTCCTCTGGTAAAAGAGGTGAGGATGAGGTGGATGGTGCGGGAATGGGGATGGCAGGAGAGGTGGGAGCTGTAGTGGACACTTCTAGGGCTGTAGTATCAGCTTTGACCACAAGGTCCATTGTGTCTATGTTACGATTTGCCCCTGTTTTTCCTCATTGCTTATGAATCGTTTACTCAAATAACTCATCTGGCGCAACCCAGAAGTTTCTTACTCTTTCTTCATTGTTCTACAATGTTCCATAGGATTCTCATCCTATTTTTACCATTATCACGCCATAGCTTTTCCTCTTTATTCAGCATGGTCTGTGCACAGTTTTGACAGTATAAATACGCCCAGTAAATCTACCCTGTACCTCAGACTAGATCTACTTGGGAATTCTACCTCTTTCCTTGTAACTTGCTGCTTGAGTCTGTCTCTCGCAGCCTTTCTTCGTCTCACCAGAACTCAGAACTCTTGACTTCATCTTTGTGATGTCATCTAGACCTCAGAACTCTCGACGCCGTTGGTGTGACTTCGTCTTGACCAGAACCCTTGGCTTAGACACTATCCAAGTCTCTGCTCATTCCTATCCGGACCAAGTGTAACAGTCTAGCTAAGCTAGGGTGATGAGAATGGCCCTTCTCTGTTCAATATGAATGTGGTTGAGTAGGATAGTGGCAGGGGCAAGCTGTGAACGATGGATGGATATGAAGTTGATCCAGGCATTGAGCCTGGCATTGTTATGATACACCTTGATTAGGGTGTGGATGGCTGAGTTGGTGTCAATGAGGGAGTTGAGTGTGGTAGCAAGGTGGCTGTCAGAAAGGATGAGCCCCATGAGGTTGAGGCTGGTTTCATTAGAAGGAACATGAGTGCAGCGAGAAAAAGGAGGAGCAATGAAGTTTCTAGCATTGGAATAAGTTAGGATGTGAGGGAGGAGGATTGGTTGAGCCATAGCACCAAGAGTAGGCAGTACAAATATGTTTGTAAGAGAGGTTGGACTTGGAAGGAAAGACTTTGGGTTGAGCCTTTTTATAATCCTCTAGAACATCCTTGGCACCTCCTAAGTTCCATTTAGGTTCCCAGGAGTTGTCAGACATGGGATATCCTTTCCATTTGATTAGGAATTCCTGTCAAGATGGAGTTCTGCAATGTCATAATACCACTTCCACTTCGTAATGTTCCTCGCCTTGTATTAGTTCAGGCGGTGGCATGGGAAAGTTCGGACCATATTTGGAGTTCTCTTTATATGGTGATAGAAGAGAGGCATGGAACGTGTTGTGGATTCTCCATATCTTGGGGAGGCATAGCTGATATGTGATTGGGGATAATACATCAGAGATAGTAAAGGGTCTTCTTGCTTTAGGGTGAACTTGGGGTTTTCAATGTTCCATTGAAGGTTACAGGCTTCCAGCCACACCTTGTCTCCTTTCTGGAACTGTTATGCTGAGGCACAAGAACCTAGTGAAAGCAGACACTCAAAGTGTAGTCTAAGGACACAGAAAAAGGAAGTGGGCTCAAACACTCAAGTGCGAACACTAGAGGCTGGAGAGAGACTAGATTGCTAGCACCAAGTGTGTAGAACTAGCTAAAGAATACAAGTACAAGTATGACCCTTTATATAGGGTTGGGGATGGCGCACAGACCAAGTGGCTGTGTATGGTACACAGACCAGGTAACTAAATATGAACAAGCGGCGCTACCCATGAGAAGTCTGGATTGTAGCAAGTAGAATGTTCTAGAGAAGAGGAAGGGAATGCTTATGTAAGTAGAAAGGATTAGATAATGATAGGAGGAGGAAAAAGATAGGGGCTACCAAAGTAGCCTAAGTCCATAGACAATGTCCCAATTGTAGTCACAAAATGTTTCTGTAACAGGAACAGAGTGAAGGGTGTTATGGTACGGTCCATTGACCCCTAATGGACTTAGTCATTTACTTTTCTTTCTTCTTATCTTATCTTATTGTGACTGTGTTGCACACTGATTGCTCTAGACTTATGTCTCGCCCATTCCTCATGGATGCTGGCTCTCTTTCATCTCTCTTAGGTGCCTCATGGATTGAGCACCCATCACACTCATTATTCATGCTGCCACTGCCTCATGTCTGCCTCACTTTACAACTCATGTTTACTGTATGTGAAACAACCTTAAAACCCTTGTGGGGTCTACAGGCCACTGATACTAGTGAGGCTGGATGAGAGGAGAAGGAAGTGAGTCAAGCAAGATCTTAAGGATAAAGACCAAGTGAACTAGACTGGAGAACGTCCAGCCTAGCACTTGGTGTTTATATACTAAATAAGTGTATGTACATGTTTGTGTACATAGGGGGCATGCGACGCGCATGAGGCGCAGAGATTAAATACGAGTGGAAAACATAAGGCGAGACATGAGGGAAACATACGGTAAACATGCGTGAAACATGATGCGGTGGCAGCATATGAAAAAGGAGTGTGATGGGTGCTCAACAGGTGAGGCACCTAAGAGAGATGAAATAAGTAAGGCGTCCATGAGGTGCGAATTAAGAAATGAAAGGGAGCCTGCATCCATGAGGGACAAGCAAGGCGATGATCTAGAGCGATCAGTAGTCGATACTGTTGTGATAAGATAAGATAAAAGAAAGCGAAAGAAAAAGACAAGTCTGTTAGGGGCTAGGGGCCGTAACCGTAACACTACCCCCTCTCTATGGATCGACTTCTATGCGATCAAAGGGTGCAAGGTGCGAAGGCACGTTGGTTAGATTTTCATAAGGGTGGAATAGCCAAATGAAGTCCAAGTGGGACATTCAGAGCTTCCAAGGCACCTGTGGGTTGGCAGCATGGAATTCGGAGATGGCCTCCCGGGCTGTGGTGAGGAGACTGCCCTCGGGTTCCCACATACGCTCTTCATCAGAGAAGCCCGTCCAATGGACTAAGTACTCCAGGCGGTGTCCCTTGTATTGAGATTCAACTATATATTCGACTTCGTAAAGTTCATCACGATCTTCAGTGACCGTGACTGCTCCAGGTGTGACAATAGGCTGACCAGGCAGCCATTCCTTGTAATGTTTCACCCTGGACACATTTACTACGTCATGGATTTTCATAGAACGAGGCAGCCGTAACTTGACTGCATTGGTACTGATGAGTTCCAGAACTTCATAAGGTCCAATCCATCGTTCCGTCATTTTCTTAGATAGCCGCGTCAAGCGGAGATTGGTAGTAGATAACCACACCTTAGATCCGACTTCATAAGCGGGTACTTTGGTGCGGTGCTTATTGGCTTGGACTTTCATCTGTTCCTGAGCCTTAATAATGTTATTTTTAGCTTCCTCAAGGGTTTTGCCCATCAAATCGGCAAATGCTTCGGCAGCTGGTGCCTTAGCAACACGTGTTTCGATTCCCATGCAGGGAACGTAAGACTGCATAACCTCAAAAGGGGTTTTCTGTGTCATGTTCGACATTTTAGAGTTATATGAGAACTGGGCAATCAGCAACCAGTCTGTCCAATCCTCTTGTTTTTCTGCACAGAACAGGCGCAGGTACTGCTGCAAGTCACGGTTCATTCGTTCCGTCTGACTGTCTGTCTATGGGTGATGTGATGTAGATAATTTAGATTTAATCCCAAGGCATTTGCAAACATCCTGCATAACCTGGAATGCGAACTGTGGGCCGCGATCCGAAATTATTGATTGGGGAAGGCCGTGGTTCTTCCATACATGATGCAAATATAATTTAGCGGTGTCAAGCACTGTGACTGTCTTCACCGTGGGTATAAATACCATTTCTTTGGAAAATTGATCAACAACTACTAAAATAGAATCGGATCCATGGGATAGGGGCAAGCCCATGATGAAATCGGCTGAGATATCTTCCCATGGTCCTTCAGGAACTTCTAAAGGGTGTAACAGGCCACTTGGCGCCTGGTTTGAGCCCTTCATGCGTGCGCACCTGTTGCAACGCAAAATGTAGTCCTTTACAAAAGGAGTAATGCCAGGCCACCAGTATGAGTGCTGGATTAGCTCTAGCATCTTTTCGTAGCCTGGATGTCCGGAAACTGGTGAGTCATGGTGTGTGTAAAGCACTTCTAAATGTAACCCTTCTATATCGGGCACGAAAAGCTTCTCATCTTTGATGAATACACTGTCGGCAAGGTATGTGCTGTGCTTCAACCTTAGATCGTGTACGTCACTCTCCTTGAGCAACGCAGTGTGTTGTTTTATAAGTTTAAGAAGTTTGTCGCCTTCATCGCGGATTACAACCTTTTGGGTTCTTATCCATTCCGGCGGGATCATCAAGACCGCTTTGTTGTCATTTTCAATGCCTACTGCGTGATCCTCACAGCATGATAGGGCATCGGCTTTCGTATTGGTAGCGCTAGGCTTATAAACAAAGACATAATTGAAATGCATCAGGAACTGCTGCCATATAGCTTGGCGTTGGTTAAGATCCTGCGCTTTCATAAAATACTGTAAATTGGCGTGGTCATTCCAGACCTCAAATTGCCTAGCTCCTTCGAGATAGTGCTGCCATAACTCCAAAGCACGGATGATGCTCAGCATCTCCTTATCTGCGATGGGGTAGTTCTGTTCTTGCGGAGACATACTGTGCGACATATAAGCAACGGGGTGCCACTTAGATTCCTTTTCTATAGATAATACAGCGCCTGTTGCGAAATCCGAGGCATTGGTTTCTAGGCAGAATTGGCAATCATTATCCGGGAATGCCAGGACAGGGGCAGTGGTAAAGCAGTGCTTAAGCGTATCAAACGCAACCTGCTGAGCTTCAAGCCATTCGAAGGTTTGATCTTTCTTCAATAGATCATTAAGAGGACGTGCAACTTTTGCATAATCTTTACAAACCTTTGGTAAAAGTTGGCGAGACCTAAAAAGCTCCTAATGCCCTTAACGTTCCTGGGGGCTGGCCATTCTAAGATTGCCTGGACCTTCATTTGATCCATTTTAATTCCATCTTTTCCTACAATCATACTGAGGAATTCAACTTCTGTGGCATGGAAAACACATTTTTCTGGCTTAATGAAGAGGTCGTTCTCCTCTAGCCATTTTAGTACTTCTTTCACGATCTGGTTGTGCTCTATAGGGTCGTCTGTTTTTGTGAATATCATTAGGTCATCGATGTAGACAACCACCACATTGTCCATATCTGCAAAGATCTTGTTCATCATCCCTTGGAACGTGGCTGGGGAATTGCATAAGCTGAAGTACATAACAATGGGTTTGTAAGCGCCCCTGAAACATACAAATGTGGCCTTCCATTCGTCACCATCTTTGATGCGAACATTATTGTATCCCCATCTGAGATCCATTTTTGTAAAGAGCTTCGCTCCTTTGAGTTTATCGACCAACTGCGCAATCAAGGGCAGTGGATAATTATTTCGAACTGTATGTTTGTTTAGGTATCGGTAATCCTGTACCATTCTCTCTCGGTCGTCTTTCTTTGGCACGAAGAATACCGGAGACGTCTGCGGCAACTTAGATGGACGAATGTAGCCCTTCTTCATTTGGTCATCAATGAATGCGGAAACTTCTTCCTGTTCAGTGGAGGAGAGGGGTATGATATGACCTTTCTTGGGCTTAAACATGTCCTTCATATCAATTGCATGGTCCCATGGTTTGCGGACCGGCATACGCTCTGATTCTTCTTTAGAGAATACCTTTAAATATTCGTGGTATTCCTTTGGAACAAGTTCCTCAGGGGTTTTCTCGGTTTTAGTTAGCTTGTCAAGAGACCGGAGTATAGCATGTGCAATATAAGTGTTATCTTCTTCTTCCTTTTCGAGGATTCTGACAAATCCTGATTTGTCCTGCAGCGCTTGGCAGTGCATAGGACAGCGCGTAAGTTTTACGTCACCCTTGATCCAATCAATGTCAGGGTTGTGGCGCTTTAGCCAGGAGTATCCTAGGATGAATTGATTCTTTCCAAGGTCAGTTACTTCAGCGAGGACTCGTTCGCGATGACCTTGGTACTCGACAATTACTTCTGCGGCATGTGTAATATTAGCAGCGGAATTCTTAGTTCCGTCCACGTTGAATACAGGAATAGGATTTCATAATAGTTTAAGCGGGAGCTTAGTCTTTTCAGCCCACACACAATCAATAAAGATTGCGTTTGCACCGCTATCTACAGTGGCTCAAAAAACTGTCCGGATGTTTGCATGTTTTACATTAAATATCACTAAATGCAATAACCCCTAACCCTAGCCCTAAGCGGTGGGTGTATGAAATAAGGTACCCACTCTTGGATTTCTATTGGCCCAGGAATCAGGTTATATGGATAAGGTTTGATGGAATGTCAGCTATTTTAAAATGACAGGTCATGCGGACAGTTTTTTGACTTTACAAAAATACAACTAGCTAGTACTTGGTATGAGCTCCCTTGGCCTTAATAACTGCTTGAACCCTTCTAGGCATGCTTTCTATCCATTTTTGACACTCTTCCACAGAAATCTTCCCCCACTCTACCACCACCCTTTC
>JBBPTL010000346.1:0-14202 GCA_038094095.1 Boletus putidus
ATGTAAGTAAAGAGATAGGGGTCAGCATAAGGTGAAAAAGATATAGGGGCTACCAGAGTAGCCGAAGTCCATAGACGACGTCCCAGTCGTAGTTCCTGAACGTTTCTGTAACATTACCCCCCTCGTATGACTGAGTCACCGGCTCAGTTACTATCTCCGGTGTTTCCCTCGTAGTCGTAGGCGTCCTCGGGGTCGTAGTCCTTGAAGGCGCAGGTCCGAACGCCATGTCCAAGAGCTCCGCAAAGCTCGCATTGACGCGCTGGGCAAGCTGCGCTGGTGTGGCCGGGTGCAGTTCGTCTACACCAGGGGCAAAGATACTCGGGGCAAAAATGGCGGGTGTGCTGGAGTGAGCGGCACTCCAGGCAGCGGAGTGCCGGAGCCCGAAAGGGCTGGGGTTCGGGGGTACGATCGTCTACAATGATGGGGTTTTGGGGGCTTCCTCGAGGGGAAGGGACGGTATATGGTGGAGGTGCAGCGGTGGGAGTGGCGGGGCGTGTGGGAGCATTCAATGCAGGAGTTCCTCCCCTGGATAGGGCACTTGCTACCCTTCTTCCTAGAGCAGTGAGGGCGACTGTTCGAGGAATTCCTCCAACCTCTAATAGGGTCTGTCGCGTTCGAGTTCTGCGAGCCTGAAGATGGCCGCCTTGGCGAGCAACCTGAGGCGTAGGTGCTGGCTCATCGAGGCTGGTCCGAAAGGACTCAAGGGAGGAAGAGCGGTTCGCAGGGTCGGCGACAATCATTGATGGAGTGGGGGAAATGGGGCGCGGCTCATAACGTGGAGACATAGCCACAGGGGCGGGAATAGGTACCGGAGGAGGAGAGGCGACGACTGGGGGGTAGACGGGTGGAGGAAGAGGAGGAAGGGATACTGGGTTTCGTACTGGGACGTTGGAATCTAGGTTCATGTAAATCTGTCACTGGGTGGCGGACAGACTAAGGAGTATGGGGCGAAGGATGTGGTTGATCATGCCCGGGGTGATCTGATCGACTACCTGGCCAAACCCCTCCTCAAAGAGGAGGTCTAGCGTGGCGGTACGAGCTTCTATGAGAGCGCGTTCTAGTGCTGTGGCGTAAACGTAGGGCTGGTTTTCTGGGCACAACATGGTATGGATATTACGCGCCATGGCGTAAGTTCTATATAAAGTGGCGAGGTGGCGGAGCATGGGGTTTGCGATGAACATCGGGATACGTTCGATGGTGAGAGTGGCGGCAGGGTTCTCTAAAATACTGGCAAAAAGGATCCGACGAGCATGAGGAGGGAGGCGAACAGCATGGATAGGGATAGCGCCATTCCCGGTAGACATAGCAGTAGACGTAGAGGAGGCAGAGGACGTGGGCGATGGGTTGGTGGTAGGGATAGACATGATATCTAACGAGGAAACTGGGGAAAGTCTTTGGAGTTCCTGAGTTTATAAGCTCTGAGGAGACTTTGCGCGTGTTTGAGATTTCCCTCGGGTTCCCAGGTGTTCTCTGCTGCGGAGTACCCTTTCCAGGATACCAAGTACTGCCTTCGTGCCTTGGTGCCACGGTGTGACAGAACCTTCTCGATTTCGTACTCTTCATCTCCGTCTATTGTGTCCGGCGGAGGGTTCGTATAGTTGGGTCCGTGCTCGGGAGTCTCCCGATAGGACGATAAGAGGGAAGCATGGAAGACATCATGAATTTTCCAGGTGGGGGGAAGGTGGAGACGGAAGGCGACAGGGGAGATAACTTTGCTTATCTCGAAGGGTCCTTCCCTTCTCGGAGCAAGCTTCTTTGACGGGTACCTAAGTTGTAGGTTGCGCCCTTCTAACCACACCTTATCTCCTATCTTCCATGGGCGGAATTTGGACGTGATCTGTTCTTTCATATTCCGCTGGGCCTTCTCATGCGCAGCAAGGGCTTCTGAACGGCTTTCCATAAGTTCCGTGAGACGTGTTTCGAGAGCAGGGAGGAAAGTTTTTCCCATCGGTGGATAAGCCCTTGGCTCATATCCGAGGATCAAGGAGAATGGGGATTTCCCAGTGACAGAGTGGACGGTGGCATTATGGGAGAATTCAGCCATCGGGAGGAGATCTGCCCATTTATCGGGCCTGCCATCGCAGAATATGCGGAGATAGGTTTCGAGTTCTTGGTTAACTCGTTCAGTCTCGCCATCGGTCTGCGGATGGTATGCGGAGGAGAGGGCGAGGTCGTATTTTAGGAGGCGGGAAAGTTCTCTGGCAAAGGCGGAGGCGAATTGGGGACCTCGATCCGAGATACAACGGTCGTGGAGACCAAAACGAGTGAAAACCCGTTCAAAAAAGAGTTTTGCAATGCCCGCAGCATCTATCGTTTTGTGACAAGGGAGGATAATTACCCCCTTCGTAAGGCCATGGTCGACCATGACCATGACAGAATCAAATCCCTGGGAAACGGGGAGATGCGTGATGAGATCAACAGATACTTGTTGGAAGGGGCGCGTGGCCTCGCTGCGGAGTGGCGTGAGAGAGGGCACCGTGGGATGAGTATTTACTTTATGCACCTGACAGCGGGCACAGCCAGTGACGAATCGGCGAATGAAGGTTCCCATGCCGGGCCACCAATGGTCGCGCGAGACCAGGTTCTGGGTGCGGAAAATACCACCATGGCCGCCTGCCTCACTTTCATGGAGGGACCGTACAAGGTCTGATCGGGCCGGCTCCAGGACGTAGAGGCGATGGCGGAAGTATAACTTGCCATCCTCGTAGAGCCAGTCGGCGGCAGCGGCCCGAGGGAAACCGGGAGTATTATCATACAATACTTCTAGAGCACGCTGTACAACCGGGTCGGTAGAAGAGGAAACAGCCATCTTGGAGGCAAGGGCGACGTCGAGGGCACGGATAAAGAGGTGGTCGGGGAGGAGTGTGGTGGCAATGTTGTCATTTGAAGTATCGACTTCATCGCGATGAGAGAGAGCATCGGCAGGACCCATCTGGGTGCTGGGAACGTTGTGATAGTGCAGGTCGAAATCCTGCAAAAACATAGCCCATCGGGCTTGTCGTCGGGAGAGCTTTTGAGGTTGACGGAAGTACGTCAAGTTTTTATGGTCGGTGATGACCGTCACGGGGTGACTGGTGCCACGGAGGTAGTGTCACCACTCTTCGAGGGCGTGGATGACGGCGAGCAACTCACGATCATAGATGTCGTAGTTGCGTTCGGCGGAGGAGAGTGTTTTTGATAGGTAAGCACATGGGTGGAGGTTCCCATTGCTGTCGTTCTGCATGAGTACCGCACCAGTGGCGGTAAGGGAGGCGTCGGTCATGACGGTAAATGGTTTGGCGGTGTCGGGCATAGCGAGTACCGGTTGTCGTAAAAATGAAGACTTAATTTTCTGGAATGCCTGTTCACAGACGGGGGTCCAATCCCACTTGGCTCCTTTCTTGGTTAGATCGTGGAGCGGGCGAGCGATTGCAAAGAAATTCGTAATGAATCTGTGGTAAAAGTTGCAGAACCCGATGAACGACCGGACTGCTTTAACGTTGGTCGGGGAGTTCCATTCTTCGATGGCGTGGAGCTTGGTTGGGTCCATCTTGACCTGTCCTTCTTTGACAACCATGCCAAGGTACTCTACTTCTGCGGCATTGAAGGAGCATTTCTCAAGTTTGAGAAAAAGTTTATGCTCGCGGAGCCATTCCAAGACGCGTCGAGTTCGTTCTTCATGGAGGGTGACATCTTTTGAATGGATAAGAAGGTCGTCCATGTAGATGACGAGCCATCCTTCTGCCATGAGGTCACTAAAGATATGATCCATGAGGGCCTGGAACGTGGCGGGGGAATTGCAGAGGCCAAAGAACATGACCGTAGGTTCAAATAGTCCAAATGGCGTGATGAATGCTGCCTTCCATCGATCGATTGGCTTGATGAGGACGTTGTTGTATCCCCACCGGATATCCATCTTGGTAAAGACGGTCGACCCTTTGAGGCGATCGACAAGATCCGAGATGAGAGGAAGGGGGTAAGCATTCTTTACCGTATGTGAGTTGAGGTATCGGTAATCTTGACAAGGACGGAGGGAACCATCTTTCTTTGGCACGAAAAAGAATGGAGCGGCTTGTGGGGACTTTGATGGGGTGATCTTTCCGGAAGCAAGATGTTCATCGATGAACGCTTTGCAGGCCTCAGCTTCCTTCGGGTTCAGAGGGTAAGCCTTGGCGACTTTTGGCGTAAAGTCTTTGTTAAGGTCGATGGCATGATCAAAGCTTCGGGAAGGGGGAAGTTCGTCAATCGTCTTTTTCTCGAAGACGTTGGCAAAGTCCTTGTAAGCGTTGGGTAGTACTACCTTGGGCTTTTCTTCTTTCATGGCAAGGTCAGTAGAAAGGGTAGTGCGGTTTATAGGGTACGCGTTCTGCGCGCTTCGCTCTATGCGTTTCTTCCAGAGACGAGCAGTTTTGGCGTCTGGATCTAGGTCAAGGTATCGCACCAGGTATCTCTGGGCGAGGCTTCGGGAGGAGTCGTGACGGGGTTTCTTTGGCTGGTTGGGAATTTCTACTTTCCCAGTCGCCCAGTTGATAATGGGATTGGCTTCTCGAAGCCAGGGGAGTCCTAAGATGATGTTTTCCTTTCCGCAGTTAAGGACAAGAAAATCTCGTTTCTCCTCAACTTCGCCGATGCGGACAAATAAAGTGGTTTTGTGGCGTATAACGCCTCCTTGGTTGGACGTTCCGTCCACGTTTTGTGCTTTTAACGGCTTCTGGAGTCGCTCCATCGGGAGTCTCCTTCTTTTGACCAGGTCTCGGTCGATAAAACATCCAGTAGCACCGCTGTCAATCAGGGCGGTGATGTCGACGATTTGCGCATTCTCCTGTGCGTATAACGAAAGTGGAATTTGAATCGATTGGGCATTTCTATCGGATACAAATACAGGAGCAATGATTTGAGGAGGAGAAGGCGTCGAAACTTCCCTCCTTTCTAAAAATCCTTTGGCCATTCATCGGCCACCACTGTTGCTGCGACGGTCTCATTATCGGCCTCGTCTTCCTCGAAGCAGGCTTTTAAGACTTTTAGTACTTCTTCCTGGGGTACGTTTCTTTTCTTTAACTCTTCAACATATTGGCCCATAGGGGTGGGCTTGGGAGTTGCTGGAGTGGGGGTGTAAGCGGCCCTTATTCTCTGCGGGTTGCGAGGTGGGCGTGGCGGAGTGTAGGAGGACTGCCCAGAGCGGGCGGGATGAGGATGGTTGGACGAGCGGCAGCCTACTTGATGACATACAAAGCACTTGTTGTCTTTCATATAGGCGGCACGTTGTACCGGGGTGAGGCGGACGGCGTCAACGTCCATCGCATTTGGGTCTCGTCGAGGACGGGAGGACCCTTGATTAAAGGGAATAAAGGCCCTTCCGGCCGAGAGATTGTCAATGCGACGGAGCTGGGAGTGGAACTGAGACGCTTTCTCAATCCATCCTTGGAGGGTGGTGGGAACTGATTCGACGGATAAGACCATCCAAGCGACGCGAGGATGAAGTCCTTTGATGAACCATTCAATCAGAGCATTCTGATCTGCGATCTTGGTTTTTGCGGCTAGGAGCTGGAATTCCGAGACATAGTTCTCAAATCCCTCCTTCCGATTCCTAAAGTCCTGCCTAAGATTTCCCATTTCGATATGGGCTCGGGTGGATACGTCATAGGGTATAAATGCCCCGCGAAACGCATCGAGGAACTTGATAAACATCTTGTCTTCGTCTGGGATGGCTTCATCTGCTAGTTTAATATACCAGCCTTCTGCGAAGTCCTGTCCACGTCCTTTGCTCATCTTGTTGAGGCACGTGAGGATCTTGGCAAGCTCGTTGTAGTGAGCACTGTTCATGGTAAAGTAGGCCGTCATGGCCAGCATCCATCGGCTAGCATCGTTTGCCTCGCCGGAAAAGTCATCGGGTAGACCAGCCTTAATCTCGGCTGTTCGGGTAGCCATGATGTCGTTGTCTAAATCGTCGTCGCCGGGTAGGGTAATATCTTTGTCGGGGGGTGGGAGGATGGCAGGAACGATCCTTGGGGTAGGAGCATTGGAAAGGTATTCGGATGGAGTGGGGGATGGAGAGCGGGACGGTACGCAGATCTGGCAACGGCGAGATATGGTGGGCAGAGGGGTGCGGCTTTACTGCGTAATAGCAGAAGCGGATGAAGAGCTAGTTCTTTTGTAACGTGTAACGATACAAGTAACGCTGATGCGTTAGAACCTAGTCTGATAGCTGCCGCTCAAGTGTAGGCAGAAGACACTAAGAAAGTGTAGGAAGACTCAGACTCAAGTGCGCACACAAGAGATCTGGAAGAGACTAGATTTCTAGCACAAGAGGCGTAGAACTAGCTAGAGAATACAAGTACAGATATGGGCCCCTTTATATAGGGCTAGGAGTTGCGCACAGACCATGCGGCTGTGTATCGTACACGGACCAAGTGCCCAAATAAGTCGAGCGGCGCTACCCGCGAGAAGTCTGAAGCGTAGCAATAGAACGTTCTAGAATGGTGAAGGAAATGCTTATGTAAGTAAAGAGACAGGGGTCAGCATAAGGTGAAAAAGATATAGGGGCTACCAGAGTAGCCTAAGTCCATAGACGACGTCCCAGTTGTAGTTCCTGAACGTTTCTGTAACAGTAACCTGGGCAGAGCGCCAAACTGGCTCCACTCTCCTTGCTGTCCGCTCTGATCGAGGAGGGGAATTCATTTCCACTAAACTTCGGTCATTCTTCGCGGACAAAGGAATAGAACACCAGACAAGTGTACCTCACACTCCACAGCAGAATGGACGTGCTGAACACTTTAATTGTACACTGCTTGAGAAGGCAGAGGCAATGCAACACATGGCCTGTCTACCAAAGGTTTTCTGGCAAGATGCAGTTGAGACTGCTCTACATGTGTACAATCGTCAACCAATGCGAAGACACAACTGGAAGACTCCAGTTGAACTATTCAAGGGAGATAAACCTGATGTCTCATACTTCAGGATCTTTGGAACTCGGGCTTATGTGTTCATTAAAAAGGAACTTCGAGATAATAAACTGTCTCTGAAGTCAGAACCAATGGTATTCATCGGGTATGAAACAGGAACCAAAGGTTACCAATTCTGGTCACAAACTCGAAGATGTGTCGTGATAGAATTGTAACATGTAACGATACAAGTAACGCTGACGTGCGTAGAACCTAGTCTGATAGCTGCCACTCAAGTGTAGGCAGAGGACACTTAGAAAAGTGTAGGGAGACTCAGACTCAAGTGCGCACACAAGAGATCTGGAAGAGACTAGATTACTAGCACGAAGTGCGTAGAACTAGCTAGGGAATACAAGTACAGATATTGCCCCTTTATATAGGGCTAGGGATTGCGCACAGACCAAGCGGCTGTGTATGGTACACGGACCAGGTAACCAAATGAGGATAAGCAGTGCTACCCGCGAGAAATCTGAATAGTAGCAAGTGGAACGTTCTAGAATGATGAAGGGAATGCTTATGTAAGTAAAGGGGTGAGATAAGCATAAAGTGAAAAAGAAATAGGGGCTACCAGAGTAGCCTAAGTCCGTAGATGACATCCCAGTCGTAGTTTCGAAATGTGTCTGTAACATTACCCCCCTCATACAACTGAGCCACTGGCTCAGTTACTATCTCCAGTATTCCCCTCGTAGTCGTAGGCGTCCTTGGGATCATAGTCCTTGAAGGCGCAGGTCCGAACGCCATGTCCAAGAGCTCCGCAAAGCTCGCATTGGCACGCTGGGCAAGCTGCGCTGGTGTGCCCGGGTGCGGTTCATCGACACCAGGGGCAAAGATACTTGGGACAGAAACGGTGAGTGTGCTGAAGTGAGCGGCACTCCACGCAACGGAGTGCCAGAGCCCGAAAGGGCTGGGGTTCGGGGGTTCGGTTGTCGACAATGATTGGGTTTTGGGGGCTTCCTCGAGGGGAAGGGACGATGTATGGTGGGGGAGCAGCAGCAGGAGTGGCTGGGTGTGTGGGAGCGTTTAAGGCAGGGGTGCCTCCTCGAGAGAGAGTGTTTGCTACTCTTCTTCCCAAGGCAGTCAAGGCGACTGTGCGAGGGATCCCTCCGACCTCTAACAAGGTCTGTCGCGTTTGAGCTCCACGAGCCTGAATACGGCCACCTCAGCGAGCAACCTGAGGCGCAGGTATGGGCTCGTCGAGGCTGGTTTGAAAGGATTCGAGGGATGAGGAGCGGTTCGCAGGATCTGCAACGACCGTAGAGGGAGTAGGAGAGATGGGGCACGGTTCGTAGCGGGGGGACATAGCCACCAGGGCAGGGATGGGTACTGGAGGAGGGGACGCGACGACCGGGGGATATGCTGGGGGTGGAAGAGGAGGAAGAGACACTGGGTCCCTGACGGGGACGTTTGAATCTAGGTTCATGTAGATCTGTCACTGGGTGGCAGACAGACTAAGGAGTATGGGACGGAGGATATGGTTAATCATTCCTGGAATGATCTGGTCGACGACTTGTCCAAACCCTTCTTTGAATAGAAGGTCCAGAGTTGCGGTGCGAGCTTCTACCAGGGCGCGTTCCAGTGCCGTGGCGTAGACATAGGGCTGATTCTCAGGACACAACATGGTATGGATGTTACGCGCCATGGCGTAGGTGCGATATAGGGTGGCAAGGTGGCGGAGTGTGGGGTTGGCGATAAACATCGGGATACGCTCTATGGCAAGGGTGGCAGCAGGGTTCTCTAGGATACTAGCGAAGAGAATACGATGAGCATGAGGAGGGAGGTGAATGGCGTGAATGGGAATAGTGCCATTGCCGGTAGACGTGGCAGTAGATGCAGAGGAGGCAGAGGACGTGGGCGATTGGTTGGTGGTGGGGATGGACATGATGTTTAACGAGGGAACTGGGGAAAGTCCTTGGAATTCCTGAGCTTATAAGCTCTGAGGAGACTTTGCGCGTGTTTGAGATTTCCCTCGGGTTCCCAGGTGTTCTCTGCTGCAGAGTACCCTTTCCAGGATACCAAGTACTGCCTTGGTGCCTTGGTGCCACGGTGTGACAGAACCTTCTCGATTTCATATTCTTCATCTCCATCTATTGTATCTGGCGGAGGGTTTGTATAATTGGGTCCGTGTTCGGGAGTCTCCCGATAGGACGATAAAAGAGAGGCATGGAAGACATTGTGGATCTTCCAGGTGGGGGAAAGGCAGAGGCGAAAGGTGACAGGGGAGATGACCTTGCTTATCTCGAAGGGTCCTTCCCTTCTCGGAGCGAGCTTCTTGGACGGGTACCTGAGTCGCAGGTTACGCTCTTCTAACCACACCTTATCTCCTATCTTCCAGGGGCGGAACTTGGATGTGATCCATTCTTTCATACTCCGCTGGGCCTTCTCATGCGCCGCAAGGGCTTCTGAGCGGCTTTCCGTGAGCTCCACAAGACAGGTTTCCAAGGCGGGGAGGAAGGTCTTTCCCATCGGCGGATAAGCCCTTGGCTCATATCCGAGGATCAAAGAGAACAGGGATTTTCCAGTGACAGAGTGGACGGTGGCATTATGGGAAAATTCGGTCATCGGGAGAAGATCTGCCCATTTATCAGGTCTTCCATCGCAAAATATGCGGAGATAGGTTTCAAGTTCTTGGTTAACTCGTTCTGTTTCTCCGTCGGTCTGTGGATGATAGGCGGAGGAGAGGGCGAGGTCATATTTTAGGAGGCGGGACAGTTCTCTGGTGAAGGCGGAGGCGAACTGTGGGCCTCGGTCCGAGATGCAACGGTCATGGAGACCAAAACGAGTGAAAACTCGTTCAAAAAAGAGCTTGGCAACGCCCGCTGTAGGGAACACACATTCCCTATCCCTGCATTCGCCCTCATATCCCTTCACCTCCCTTCCTCATACATCCTCATACTTCGACATCTACCTTTCTTCCATTTCCGCTCATTCGTATCGAACCCGTGCGCTATCCGCACATTCCATCACTCTTCCGAACGCACGGGAATCATCACATCACATCGCATCGCATCGCGTCATATCAACTGCACGCACCCTTCATCCATGTCCATGTCCATGTCCAGTTCATCGGTGAGTCTCTCTCTTATTTCTAACATGTCATTCTCTACTTCTTCTACACATCCTCCATTTTCACTTCGTAGTATTTCATATTTACTTGTTCGGGCGCTGTCAAAGCGCACACCTACTTATTTTTGTATGTGTTTCAAGTCTCGGGTATGCCCAGACTATAAGAGGGTGTCGTCAATCTTTAATATATTTTTGCCTTTCGCCACACACGACATCGTCTGAAAGCCTGCGACGCTTTCCTAAGAGCCTTCTATGCTTCCCTGCGCATCTATGCATTTCCCGACGCAACCCGAATCCGTGGCTCGCCTGCGATGTGTAGGAGCCTTCGGGAAACACACTTCGTACTCTAATCACTTGTCTGTGACGTGCAGAAGTGATCTACATACCCAAACTCGAGTCATAAGCTGAGTATACAAGGTCTAAGACCTATCCTTCTCCCTTTTCTTCTCCTTCTTGAATCCCTAAGGGTCAAATATATTGCACCCTTATTTTATTAACAATTACTACTGACGGGTCGGATTTCTTCCTACCCAGTCGGGTTAGTATTTCTACACCGTGGCATCTATAGTTTTGTGACAAGGGAGGATAATTACCCCCTTCGTAAGGCCATGGTCGACCATGACCATGACAGAATCAAAACCCTGGGAAACAGGGAGATCCGTGATCAAATCAATGGACACCTGCTGGAAGGGACATGTGGCCTCGCTGCGGAGTGGCATGAGAGAGGGCACCGTGGGATGAGTGTTCACCTTGTGTGCTTGGCAGCGGGCACAGCCGGTGACAAAACAGCGAATAAAGGTACCCATACCAGGCCACCAGTGGTCGCGTGAGACCAAGTTCTGGGTGCGGAAGATGCCGCCATGACCACCCGCCTCGCTTTCATGAAGGGACCATACAAGGTCCGACCAGGCCAGTTCTGGAACGTAGAGGCGATGGCGGAAGTACAACTTGCCATCCTCATAATGAAACAACCTTAAAACCCTATAGGGGTCTACAGGCCACTTGCAACTAAGAGGGAGGGATAGAGAAGAGAGAGGGAGTCAAGCAAGGTCTCAAGGGGAGAAACCAAGTGAACTAGACTGGAGTTCGTCCAGCCTAGCACTTGGGGTTTATATAGCATAGTACTGTATGTACATGTTTGTATATATATTAATAACATGTGTGGCGCGTGAGGTGCGGAGATTAAATACGAGTGTGTGAGGCATGGTGATCGGTGAGGGAAACATGAGGAGAATATACTGATAACATGCTGTGGTGGCAGCATATGAAAGGAATGTGTGATGGGTGCTCAACAGGTGAGGCACCTAAGAGAAATGAAATAAGTAGTGCATCCATGAGGCGCGAATAAGAGAAATGAAAGGGAGCCTGCGTCCATGAGGGACAAGCAAGGCGAAAGTCTAGAGCGATCAGTAGTCAATACTGTCGCGATAAGATAAGATAAAAGGAAACGAAAAAGAAAGACAAGTCCGTTAGGGGCTAGGGGCCGTAACCGTAACACATAAAGCCAGTCGGTGGCAGTGGCCCGAGGGAAGCCAGGGGTGTTGTCGTACAAGCCCTCCAAGGCACGTTGCACGATGGGGTCGGTGGAAGAGGAGACGGCCATCTTGGAGGCGAGGGCGACATCGAGGGCGCGGACAAATAAGTGGTTGGGAAGGAGCGCGGTGGCAATGTTGTCATTTGAAGTGTTGACTTCATCGTGACGAGAAAGTGCATCGGCGTGACCCATCTGGGTGCCAGGGACGTTGTGGTAATGTAGGTCGAAATCCTGTAGGAACATTGCCCATCGGGCTTGGCAGCGGGAGAGCTTTTGTGGTTGACAGAAATACGTCAAGTTCTTGTGGTCAGTGATGACCGTGACGGGGTGGCCAGTGCCACGGAGATAGTGTCGCCACTCCTCAAGAGCGTGGATAATGGCAAGCAACTCATGATCGTAGATGTCATAGTTGCGTTCAGCAGAGGAGAGTGTCTTAGATAGGTAGGCACACGGGTGGAGGTTTCCGTTGCCGTCGGTCTGCATTAATACTGCGCCAGTGGCAGTGAGGGAGGTGTCGGTCATGACGGTGAAGGATTTCGTGGTATTGGGCATAGTGAGTACCGGCTGCTGTAAGAATGAGGACTTGATTTTCTGGAATGCTTGTTCGCAGACGGGGGTCCAATCCCACTTGGCTCCTTTCTTTGTTAGTTCGTGGAGTGGACGGGCGATCGCGGAGAAGTTCGTAATGAACCTTTGATAGAAATTGCAGAATCCAATGAATGATCAGACTGCTTTAACACTGGTAGGGGAGTTCCATTCCTCAATGGCATGGAGCTTTGTTGGGTCCATCTTGACTTGTCCTTCTTTGACAATCATGCCAAGGTACTCGACTTCAGTAACGTTGAAGGAGCATTTCTCGAGTTTGAGGAACAACTTGTGTTCTCGGAGTCGTTCCAAGACTCTGCAAGTACGTTCTTTGTGGACAATAGTATCTTTTGAATGGAGTAAGACTTTCGACGTATAAGCGTGGTCGGGGTTTTCTTCACCGCCACGTAATCTCCTTATGATTCTTTGTCTCCTAACCGGCCTTCTTTGTACCGGTTCGGGTTCCGCAATCTCTAGATCCGGACTCTCGCTTCTTTCCCTCTTTGGGATCCTTAGTACAATAGGGGAACCTTCTTTCTTAACGACGTGTTCTAGTGATATGCTGTCATGTGCCGAATTGAAACATGCGGCGGCGGGTTGGGGATTGGGGACTATGTAGGTAGCGGGCCCCGGTGTGGCGTCGTTGGGATCTGCCTCTTCCTCGCTCAACAAGGGGGTAGACTCCGAAAAGTCCGCTAAGTCGCTGAAGGCGTTTGGGCCTCCCAATCTTATCGCGTAGGCGATGGTTCTGCTCTGGTCTGGAGCGAGAAAGGGCAGCTCTTGCTGCGCGGCCCAAAGCCCTAAAGGATTTAATTCCTCTTCTAATGAAATGAGGAAACGTGTTGCCGGCGACGGTGATGGCGATGTCATTTGTACTGATATGGGGCTACCCACACCCTCAGTCTCAGAGCGTTCCTGACTCTGGAGTTCTCTTACGTCCTCAACTATGTCAGTACGTTCCTGACTGTTAGCGATAAATGGGAGAAGGGTTCGGTGGAAGCTGATCGGCACTAGCTTCTACGTAAGCGTTTGGCGCAGTCCTTGCACTAAGTACGCACTTGTAGCGTCGAGCAACGAAGTGTCCTAGTGGTGAGTGGGGTGTAGAAATGTAGAGTCTAGTTCAAGTGAGACAACCTTAAAACCCTTGTGGGATCTACAGGCCACTGATACTAGTGAGGATGGATGAGAGGAGAAGGGAGTGAGTCAAGCAAGATCTTAAGGGTAAAGACCAAGTGAACTAGACTGGAGGACGTCCAGCCTAGCACTTGGGGTTTATATACTAAATAAGTGTATGTACATGTTTGTGTATATATGAATAACATGAGACGCGCATGAGGCGCGGAGATTAAATATGAGTGTGAAAGGCATGTTGATCGGTGAGGGAAACATGAGGAAAACATAAGAATAACATGAGGTGGTGGCAGCATGAAAGAAATGCATGATGGGTGCTCAAAAGGTGAGGCACCTAAGAGAAATGAAATAAGTAAGTGAGGTGTCCATGAGGCACGAATAATGAATGAAAAGGAGCCTGCGTCCATGAGGGACAAGCAAGGCGAAAGTCTAGAGCGATCAGTAGTCAATACTGTCGCAATAAGATAAGATAAAAGAAAGGAAAGGAAAACGACAAGTCCATTCAGGGGCTAGGGGCCGTACCCGTAACATAAACCCCAAGTGCTAGGCTGGACGAACTCCAGTCTAGTTCACTTGGGTATTTCCCTTAAAGCCCTTGTTTGACTCACTTCCTTCTCTCTCTCATCCTCCATCTATTCTTGTGGCCTGTAGACCTATCTTGGTTTTAAGGTTGTTTCACTTGAACTAGACTCTACTCTTACCTACACCCCACATTACCACCAGGACACTTTTTAGCTCAACGCAACAAGTGCGTACCTAGTGGAAGGATCACGCCCATGCTTACGAAAAAGCTAGTGCCAATCAGCTTCCATCAATCCCTTCTCCCGTTCTTGACTAACGATTGTTACAGTTCTGCCTATGGCTCCTTTATTTTCTCTTTACTTTTGCTAAGCTTATCAGTTCTCACGCCACTTAGGTCGAGGCCCCTATTCCTTATCTTCAGGGCTAGACTCCTTATCTTCAGTCATG
>JBBPTL010000347.1:0-14187 GCA_038094095.1 Boletus putidus
ATCTAGAGCGATCAGTAGTCAATACTGTCGCGATAAGATAAGATAAAGGAAAGAGAAAAGAAAACGACAAGTCCGTTGGAGACAGGGGCCGTAACCGTAACACTACCCCCCCTCTATGGATCGACTTCTAGGCGATCAAAGGGTGCAAGGTGTGAAGGCACATTGGTTAAATTTTCGTAAGGGCGAAATAGCTGAACGAAGTCCAAGTGGGACATTCGGAGCTTCCAAGGCGCCTGTGGGTTGGCAGCATGAAATTCGGAGATGGCCTCCCGGGCCGTGGTGAGGAGACTGCCCTCGGGTTCCCATGTACGCTCTTCATCGGAGAAGCCCATCCAGTGGACTAAGTACTCCAAGCAGCGTCCCTTGTATCGAGATTCAACTATATATTCCACTTCGTAGAGTTCATCGCGATCTTCAGTGACCGTGACTGCTCCAGGTGTGACAATAGGCTGACCAGGCAGCCGTTCCTTGTAAGGTTTCACCCTGGACACATTTACTACGTCATGGATTTTCATAGAACGAGGCAGCCATAACTTGACTGCATTGGTTCCAACGAGTTCCAGAACTTCGTAAGGACTGATCCATCGTTCCGTCATTTTCTTAGATAGCTGCGTCAAGCAGAGATTGGTGGTAGATAACCACACCTTAGATCTGACTTCGTAAGTGGGTACTTCAGTGCGGTGCTTATCAGCTTGGACTTTCATCCGTTCCTGAGCCTTAATAATGTTATTTTTAGCTTCCTCTATTGTCTTGCCCATCAAATCGGCAAATGCTTCGGCAGCTGGTGCCTTAGCAACACGGGTTTCGATTCCCATTCAGGGAACGTAGGAGCGTGTGACTTCAAAAGGGGTTTTCTTTGTCATGTTCGACATTTTAGAGTTATATGAGAACTGGGCGATCGGCAACCAGTCCGTCCAATCCTCTTGTTTTTCTGCACAAAACAGGCGCAGGTACTGCTGCAGGTCACGGTTCATGCGTTCCGTCTGACCGTCTGTTTGTGGATGGTGCGATGTAGATAATTTAGATTTAATCCCAAGGCGTTTGCAAACGTCCTGCATAACCTGGGATGTGAACTGCGGGCCGTGATCTGAGATGATCGATCGGGGAAGGCCGTGGTTCTTCCAAACATGATGCAAATATAATTTAGCGGTGTCAAGCGCTGTGACTGTCTTCACCGTGGGTATAAATACCGTTTCTTTCGAGAATCGATCAACGACTACTAAGATAGAGTCAGATCCATGGGATAGGGGCAAGCCCGTAATGAAATCTGCTGAGATATCTTCCCATGGTCCTTGAAACAACCTTAAAACCTCTAGAGGTCTACAGGCCACAAAATACTAGGGAGAATGGAGAGAAGGAAGACTGGGAGTCAAGCAAGGGCTTCAAGGGAAAGACCCAAGTGAACTAGACTGGAGGACATCCAGCCTAGCACTTGGGGTTTATATACTAAATAAGTGTATGTACATGTTTGTACATACAGGGGAACATGCGACACGCATGAGGCGCAGAGATTAAATACAAGTGTGAAACATAAGGCAAAACATGAGGGAAACATATGGTAAACATGTGTGAAACATGATGTGTGGCAGCATATGAAAAGGGAGCGTGATGGGTGCTCAACAGGTGAGGCACCTAAGAGAAATGAATAGAATAAGTGAGGCGTCCATGAGGCGCGAATAAAGAATGAAAGGGAGCCTGCGTCCATGCGGGACAAGCAAGGCGATGATCTAGAGTGATCAGTAGTCAATACTGTCGCGATAAGATAAGATAAAGGGAAGAGAAAAGAAAACGACAAGTCCGTTGGAGACAGGGACCGTAACCGTAACAGTCCTTCAGGAACTTCCAAAGGGTGTAACAGACTGCTTGGCGCCTGGTTTAAACCCTTCATGCGTGCGCACCTGTCGCAACACGAAATGTAGTCCTTTACAAAAGGAGTAATGCCAGGCCACCAGTATGAGTGCTGGATCAGCTCTAGCGTTTTTTCGTAGCCCGGATGTCCGGCAACCAGTGAGTCATGATGTGCGTAAAGCACTTCTAAACGTAGCCCTTCTATATCGGGCACGAAAAGCTTCTTATCTTTGATGAATACACCATTGGCAAGGTATGCACTGTGTTTCAACCTAAGATCGTGTACATCACTCTCCTTGAGCAACGCAGTGTGTTGTTTTATGAGTTTTAGGAGTTTATCGCCTTCATCGCGGGTTACAACTTTTTGGGTTCTTATCCGTTCCGGCGGGATCATCAAGACCGCTTTATTGTCATTCTCAATGCCTACTGCGTGATCTTCACAGCGAGAAAGAGCATCAGCTTTCGTATTGGTAGCGCCAGGCTTATAAACAAAGACGTAATTGAATCGCATCAGGAACTGCTGCCATCTAGCTTGGCGTCGGTTAAGATCCTGTGCTTTCATAAAGTATTGCAAATTGGCGTGGTCATTCCAGACCTCAAATTGCCTAGCTCCTTCAAGATAGTGCCGCCATAACTCCAAAGCACGGATAATGCTCAACATCTCTTTATCTGCGATGGGGTAGTTCCGTTCTTGCGGAGACATACTATGCGACATATAAGCAACAGGGTGCCACTTAGATTATTTTTCTATAGATAGTACAGCGCCTGTTGCGAAATCCGAGGCGTCGGTTTCTAGGCGGAATTGGCAATCGTTATCAGGGAATGCCAGGACAGGGGCGGTGGTAAAGCAGTGCTTAAGCGTGTTGAACGCAACCTGCTGAGCTTCAAGCCATTTGAAGGTTTGATCTTTCTTCAATAGATCATTAAGGGGACATGCGACTTTCGCGTAGTCCTTGATAAACCTTCGGTAGAAATTGGCAAGACCTAAAAAGCTCCTAACGCCCTTTACGTTCCTTGGTGCTGGCCATTCTAAGATTGCCTGAACCTTCGTTTGATCCATTTTAATTCCATCTTTCCCCACGATCATGCCGAGGAATTCGACTTCTGTGGCACGGAAAACACATTTTTCTGGCTTAATGAAGAGATCGTTCTCCTCTAGCCATTTTAAGACTTCTTTTACGATCCTGTCGTGTTCTACGGGGTCATCTGTTTTTGTGAATATCATTAGGTCGTCAATATAGACAACCACCACATCGTCCATATCTGCGAAGATTTCGTTCATCATCGCCTGGAACGTGGCTGGGGAATTGCATAAGCTGAAGTACATAACCAAGGGTTCATAGGCGCCCCTGAAACATACGAATGCGGCCTTCCATTCGTCACCATCTTTGATGCGAACATTGTTGTATCCCCATCTGAGATCCATTTTGGTAAAGAGCTTTGCTCCTTTGAGTTTATCTACCAACTGCGCGATCAAGGGCAGTGGATAATTATTGCGAACCGTGTGTTCGTTTAGGTATCGGTAATCCTGTACCATTCTCTTTCGGCTGTCTTTCTTAGGCACAAAGAACACAGGCGACGTCTGCGGCGACTTAGATGGACGAATATAGCCCTTCTTCATTTGGTCATCGATGAACGCGGAAACTTCTTCCTGTTCAGTGGGGGAGAGGGGTATGATGTGACCTTTCTTGGGCTTAAACGTATCCTTCATATCAATCGCATGGTCCCATGGTTTGCGGACCGGCATTCACTCTGATTCTTCTTTAGAGAACACCTTTAGATACTCGTGGTATTCCTTTGGAACAAGTTCCTCGGGGGTTTTCTCGTTCTTAGTCGGCTCGTCAAGAGACTGGAGTATAGCATGCGCAATATAGGCGTTATCTTCCTCTTCCTTTTCTAAGGTTCTGACAAATCCAGACTTGTCCTGCAGCGCTCGGCAATGCATAGGACAGCGCGTAAGTTTTACGTCACCCTTGATCCAATCAATGTCAGGGTTGTGGCGCTTTAGCCAGGAGTATCCGAGGATGAATTGATTCTTTCCCAGGTCAGTGACTTCAGCGAGGACTCGTTCGCAATGACCCTGGTACTCGACGATTACTTCTGCGGCATGCGTGATGTTTCCCGCAGAATTCTTAGTTCTGTCCATGTTGAACATGGGAATTGGGTTTTGTAATAATTTAAGCGGGAGCTTAGTCTTTTCAGCCCACACACGATCAATAAAGATTGCGTTTGCGCCGCTATCTAGTAGCGCTTCTGTTTTGGTAAAGTTGTGACTCTGACTAGCAGGAGCCACTTGGATTGTCATAAGTATCTCCCGATCAGTGCGTACACTTTGCACAAAGATGTCATTGGGGAAATCGTCTTCAATATTTTTATTTTTTGTAGAGGAATTAAGCACCGGTTTAACGTCCTGGCCGAGCCCTTTTGGGGACCCCTCTGACGGCAAATGAGATGAAATATGGTCGACTTCCGTGAGGTCGTCAACCGAGAGAAGAGAATATCTATTTCTGCCCTCCAGGGAGCGTACCCCTTTCAGGCTCGGGCTTTTCCCGACTTTTTGTTCTCTGTGTCTTCGACATCACGGAAGAACGCACGTGCTTCTTTGAAGGTCATACCGCATACAGCAGCCCCCGCATCACGTCCTTTGCCCTTGGCATCGGACTTCTCGGTGCTTTTTGCGTCATCCCAGGACGTAGCGGCAGGCTCTTCCTGAGAGGCGCCGCGGGCCTTGCGAGTGTTCCTTCTACACTCTTTCTTATGGTTCCCACCCAGGAACTTGCAGTCTGGGCAGGAGACCTTTGGTTTCTTGCAATCACGGACCATATGGTCTCCTCCGCAATTGAAACATCCATGTGTGACCGCACTGACGTCCATGGCGTCAGGGTCTTTACGACCGTGGGAACTTTGGCCCCGATGGGCGGTTCATCCGATGATGAAATCAAGGGACTCTTGGGCTGATCCGACCCTGCGGATCTTGGCAAGATAGGAGTTAATGTCGTCTTTTTTCCTACCCTCTTTTACTATTTGGGCAATAATGCCCTTCTTGGTGTTGGCTTCTAGGAGCGCCACTCCGTGTGATCCATCGACTTTAGCCTGTTCCTGCAGGCTCATCCATTTGACGATGTAATCGTCGACGCTTTGGTTTCCTTGGGCATAGCGAGTCAACTGATCTCGTGCCCAGTCCTTCTGGTTGGTGGTCTGGAAGAGACCCTCAATGTCATTTACTAATTGCGCCCAAGTGTAAGCACGGCCTTTAGCCAAGTTGACTTGTGCGAAGGGGCCAGCCTTCGGTCCTTTGAGGCGGGAGAGGACAGACACAACTGCCTCATATGACCCGGTTGGTATGTAGGCCCTGTTGACCTCCAACCAGGCGGCCATCTTGGCCCACCATTCTTCGAATTTGGCTTTGGACCCGTCGTAATCACCTGGGTCATGGAAGATTTCTATTTTGGTGGAGCGACCTGGCATAGGGCCGCTTCCACCTCCTGATGTACTGACGCTTGCAGCCTGCAACGCGGTTACCTCATTCGTGAGATTATTGATCTTGACTTCTTTTACGCGAAGCTGTGTTCTTAGCCCCGCTATTTCTCCCATAAAGATTTGGAATTCTTGTAGGACCACATTTAATTTGTCTCCTGAGGACATGTGGTGATCATTGATCGCATTGATCAAAGCTTGTGACATTTTGATAGAAAAGTACTAAATAGAATTGATCTAGTACTTGTAATTTTTACGCTTTTGAGGGCGTAGAACTTTCGACGTATAAGCGTGGTCGGGGTTTTCTTCACCGCCGCGCAATCTTCTGATGGTACGTAATCTTTTGACCGGCCTTCTCTGCACCGGCTGTGGCTCCGCGATCTCAAGATCCGGACTTTCGCTTCTTTCCCTCTTTGAAATCCTTACTACTATTGGGGAACCTTCTTCTTTAACGATGCGTTCTGGTGATACGCTGTCGTGTGCCGAATCTAAACATGCGGCAGCGGGTTGGGGATTGGGGTTGATGTAAGTAGCGGGCCCCGGTGTTGCGTCGTTGGGGTCGGCTTCGGGATCTTCCTCGCTCAACGAGGGGGTGGACTCTGAATAGTCCGCTAAGTCGTTGAAGGCGCTGGGGCCTCCCAATCTCAGCGCGTATGCGATTATCTGGCTCTCTTCTTGAGCGAGATACGGCGACCTGTGCTGCACGAACCAAAGCCCGAGTGGATTCAAATCCTGCTCTAAGTAATCTAGAAAGCGTGTTGCAGGCGATGGTGACAGCGATGTTGTTGTTGCTAGTAGTGTGGGACTATCCACTCCCTCAGCCTCAGAGCGTTCCGGACTCTGGGTTTCTCTTACGTCCTCAGTTACGTCAGTACTTCTCTGATCGTTAGTGAGAGAGGGGAGAAGGGATCGGTGGAAGTTGATCGGCACTAGCTATACGTAAGTGTGGGCGCGATCCTTGCACAGAGTACGCACTTGCTGCGTCGAGCTGAAAGTGTCCTGTGGTAGATGTGGGGTGTAGGGTAAGTAGAGTCTAGTTCAAGTGAAACAACCTTAAAACCTGTGAAGGTCTACAGGCCACTGATACTAGGAGGATGGTAGAGAATAGAGGGAGGGAGTCAAGCAAGATCTTAAGGGTAAAGACCAAGTGAACTAGACTGGAGGACGTCCAGCCTAGCACTTGGGGTTTATATACTAAATAAGTGTATGTACATGTTTGTACATATAGGGGAACATGCGACACGCATGAGGTGCGGAGATTAAATACAAGTGTGGAACATAAGGCAAAACATGAGGGAAACATATGGTAAACATGTGTGAAACATGATGTGTGGCAGCATATGAAAAGGGAGCGTGATGGGTGCTCAACAGGTGAGGCACCTAAGAGAAATGAATAGAATAAGTGAGGCGTCCATGAGGCGCGAATAAAGAAATGAAAGAAAGCCTGCATCCATGAGGGACAAGCAAGGCAATGATCTAGAGCGATCAGTAGTCAATACTGTCACGATAAGATAAGATAAAAAGAAAACGAAAAGAAAAGACAAGTCCATTAGGGGCTAGGGGCCGTAACCGTAATAGTGAGGGCGATGTCGAGGGCACGAACGAATAGGTGGTCGGGGAGGAGTGTGGTGGCAATGTTGTCGAGCGAGGTATCAATCTCATCCCGATGGGAGAGAGCATCGGCAGGACCCATCTGGGTGCCAGGAATGTTGTGATACTGCAGGTCAAAGTCCTGCAAAAACATTGCCTATTGGGCTTGATGGCGGGAGAGTTTTTGGGGTTGTCGGAAGTACGTTAAATTCTTGTGATCGGTAACTACTGTTACAATGTGGCCAGTGCTACGGAGGTAGTGTCGCCATTCTTCGAGGGCGTGGATAACGGCAAGCAATTCTCGATCATAGATGTCGTAATTGTGTTCGGCGGAGGAAAGGGTTTTGGACAGGTAAGCACATGGGTGGAGATCCCCATTGCTGTCATTTTGCATAAGTATTGCTCCAGTGGCAGTGAGGGAGGCGTCAGTCATGATGGTGAAGGGTTTGGTGGTATCGGGCATTGTGAGTACTGGTTGTTGTAGGAAGGAGGATTTGATCTTCTGGAATGCTTGTTCACAGGTAAGGGTCCAATTCCATTTGGCACCTTTCTTAGTGAGGTCGTGGAGTGGGCGAGCGATCGCTGAGAAGTTCGTAATGAACCTTCGATAGAAATTGCAAAATCCGATAAACGATTGGACTGCTTTTACACTGGTGGGAGAATTCCATTCTTCAATGGCGTGGAGTTTGGTTGGGTCCATCTTGACCTGTCCTTCCTTGACAACCATGCCAAGGTATTCGACTTCCGTGGTGTTGAAGGAACATTTTTCTAGTTTGAGAAACAACTTGTGTTCTCAGAGTCTTTCCAGGACTTGTCGGGTTTGTTCTTCGTGGATGACGGTGTCTTTAGAGTGAATGAGGAGGTCGTCCATGTAAATGACGAGCCATCCTTCTGCCATGAGATCACCAAAAATGTGGTCCATGAGGGCTTGGAACGTGGCGGGGGAGTTGCAGAGACTGAAGAACATGATGGTTGGTTCGAATAGTCCAAATGGCGTGATGAATGCCGCCTTCCATCAATCATTAGGTTTAATGAGGACATTGTTGTATCCCCATTGAATATCCATCTTGGTGAAGACGGAAGATCCCTTGAGGCGATCTACAAGGTCCGAAATAAGAGGAAGGGGGTAGGCATTCTTTACTGTGTGGGAATTGAGGTATCGGTAATCTTGGCATGGACGGAGGGAACCATCTTTCTTTGGTACAAAGAAGAACGGGGCGGCTTGTGGAGACTTTGATGGGGTGATTTTTCCTGAGGCAAGGTGTTCATCAACGAACACTTTACAGGCCTCAGCTTCCTTTGGGTTTAAGGGATAGGCTTTGGCAACTTTTGGTGTAAAGTCTTTATTGAGGTCGATAGCGTGATCAAAACTCTGGGATGGGGGAAGTTCATTGATCATCTTTTTCTCGAAAATATTGGCAAAGTCTTTATAAGCGTCAGGTAGAACTACCCTGGGCTTCTCCTCTTTCATAGCAAGGTTGGTAGAGAGGGTGGTGCGTCATATGGGGTATGCGTTTTGAGTGCTTCGCTCTATGCATTTCTTCCAGAGGCAGGCTGTCTTGGCGTCTGGGTCTAGATCTAGATATCGCACCAGGTATCTCTGGGCGAGACTTCGGGGGGAATCGTGACAGGGTTTCTTTGGTTGGTTTGGGATTTCTACTTTCCCAGTGGCCCAGTTGATGATGGGGTTGGCTTCGTGAAGCCAAGGGAGTCCTAGGATTATGTTTTCTTTTCCGCAGTTGAGGACTAGGAAGTCTCGTTTTTCCTCAACTTCTCCAATGCGGACGATTAAAGTGGTTTTGTGGCGTATAACGCCTCCTTGGTTGGACGTTCCGTCCACGTTCTGAGCTTTTAATGGTTTCTGGAGTCGCTCCATCGGGAGTCTCCTTCGTTTGACCAAATCTCGGTTGATAAAACATCCAGTGGCACCGCTATTGATTAGTGCGGTGATGTCGACGACTTGCGCATTCTCCCGTGCATAAAGTGAGAGAGGAATTTGAATAGATTGAGCATGTTTATCTGATACAAATATGGGAGCAATGATTTGAGGAGGAGAAGGCGTCGAAACTTCCCTCCTATCTAAAAATCCTTGGGCCATTCATCAGCTACTACTGTTGCTGCAACGGTTTCCTTATCTTCTTCGTCTTCTTCAAAGCAAGCTTTCAGTACTTTGAGTACCTCTTCCTGGGGTACGTTTCTTTTCTTGAGCTCTTCCACGTATTGTCCCATTGGGGTAGGACGAGGGGTGGCTGGAGCGGGGGTGTAAGTGGCCCTTATTCTCTGCGGGTTGTGAGGCGGGCGAGGGGGTGTAGATGGTCCGGGACGGCGGGGATGGTTGGAGGAGCGGCAGCCTACTTGATGACAAATGAAACATTTGTTCTCTTTCACATAAGCTGCGCGTTGGACGGGGGTGAGGTGGACTGTGTCAACGTCCATCGCGTTTGGATCTCGTCGAGGTCGGGAGGATCCTTGGTTAAAAGGAATAAAAGCCCTTCCGGCCGAGAGGTCGTCGATGTGATGGAGTTGGGAGTGGAATTGGGACGCTTTCTCAATCCATCCTTGGAGGGTAGTGGGAATGGATTCAACGGATAAGACCATCTGAGAAATGCGGAGGTGGAGTCCCTTGATGAACCATTTGATTAGAGCATTCTGATCTGCAATCTTCGTTTTTGCGGCTAGGAGTTGGAATTCTGAGACGTATTTCTCGAATCCCTCCTTCCGATCTCTAAAGTCCTGCTTGAGATTTCCCATATCAATACGGGCTCGAGCGGACACGTCATAAGGTATGAAGGCCTTTTGGAACGCGTTGAGGAACTTGCTAAACATCTTTTCTGTTTCTTCGACGTTTTCATCTGCGATTTTAATATACCATCCTTCGGCGAAGTCCTGTCCACGTCCTTTGCTCATGTTGTTTAGGCACGTGAGGATCTTGGCGAGCTCGTTATAGTGAGCACTGTTCATAGTAAAGTAGGCCGTCATGGCCAACATCCATTGGCTAGCATTGTTTGCCTCGCCAGAGAAGTCATCGGGTAATCCAGCCTTGATTTCGGCTGCTCTGGTAGTCATGGCATCGTCGGGGGTATCCGAGTCACTATCACTGGGTAGGATGATATCTTCGTCTGGGGATGGGAGGATAGAAGGAACGATCCTTGGAGTAGGAGCGTTGGAGAGGTATTCGGAGGGTGTGGGAGACGGAGAGTGGGAAGGTACGCGGATCTGGCGACAACGCAAAATGGTGGGCAAAGGGGGGCGGCTTTACTGCGTAGTAGCAGAAGCAGAGGTTCAGCTAGTTCTTTTGTTACGCTGACGCACAAGAAACCTAGTCTGACAAGCTGGCACTCGAAGTGTAGCCAGAAGACACTGAGGAAGTGTTACGCTTGGTCCGGGTAGGAACGAGCGTAGACTTGGATAAGGTCTGGGTCAAGGGTTCTGGTCAAGATGAAGTTGATATGACGATGTCGAGAGTTCTGGATAAGACCGAGACAACGTCACAGAGACGAAGTCAAGGGTTCTGAGTTCTGGTGAGATGAAGAGAGACTGCGAGAGACAGACTCAAGCAGCGAGTACGAGGAAAGAAGTAGAATTCCCAAGTAGATCTAGTCTGGAGTACAAGGTAGTCTACTAGATGTATTTATACTGTTCAAAGTTGCGCACGGACCATGCTGGATAAGGGAAGAAAGCTATGGCATGATAATGATAAAGATAGGATGAGAATCCTATAGAACGTTGTAGAACAATGTAGAAAGAAGAGGAAGGTTCCAGGTTGTGCCGGGTTAGTCACCCAAGTAAGGGATTCGTAAGTAAAGAAAAGAGAATAGGGGCGAATCGTAACAGGAAGTGTAGGAAGACTCAGACTCAAGTGCGCACACAAGAGATCTGGAGAGAGACTAGATTGCTAGCACGAAGTGCGTAGAACTAGCTAGGGAATACAAGTACAGAATATACCCTTATATATAGGGCTAGGAAGTGTGCACAGACCATGCAGCTGTGTATGGTACACGGACCAGGTGGATATATTAAGGATGAGCGGCGCTACCTGCAAGAAGGCTGGATCGTAGCGAAGAGGAACGTTCTAGAAGAATGGTGAAGAGAATGCTTGTGTAAGTAAACGATGAGGTAATCATAATGCTATAGGGGTTATCCCCCATGTAGCTGTAGTCCGAATACTAAGTCCCAGTCGTAGCGAAGTGAGGGAAAAGAAATACTTGTAACATTGTGTGGTGTGTGGGCATGGTTGTGCCCCTCTCGCACTTTCCTGTTCATTTTTCGGGCTTGGGGGCTCAGGGACTGTGTGGTGTGTGGGCGTGGTTGTGCCCCTCTCGCACTTTCCTTTGTATATAGGATTTGGCGGCCAACAGGGTTGGTGCGGTGTGTGGGTGCGGTTGTGCCCCTCTCGTACTTCCCCGTTTGTTTTTTGGGGCTTGGGGGCTCAGGGACTGTGGTGTGTGGACGCAGTTGTGCCCCTCTCACACTCTCTTTAATATTTTCGATTTGATGGCACCTACAGATCATGCGGTTGCACAGATCATGGAAGGAATTTGTAAGTTTTTATTTGATTCACTCTTTTCTCGATACTAACCTTCAGATTCCTTTTGAGGAGGGTACTTCGCATCTCCCACCCATATCAACAGTATGGCAAGTGAAGTACATGCTTCTGTATTATCCTAGCCATTGCTAATGCTTGCTTTATGTGTATCCGAAATGTAGGCCTTCGCATAGTATAGTATCATGATTTGATTTGTTTAATTATGTACTTTCAAACCTGCGGCCACGATATCAAGGGGAGGGCCCCTCCTTGATATTCTGGTTACAGCTTTTTTTTTTTTTTTTCTCTTCCGAGGCTTGGAAAATTCATTATGAGTTGTACTTCGAAAGTTTAGGTATTTTATTTATGATTATTCTCAGCTGAGCACGGTTAAAGGTCATGTGACCCCTTTGGCGATGTATTACGTAATTGATACATAATACCATAGACTTCCGGCTGCCTGTTCAACTGTGCCCAGACCCTGAGGCACAGGTGAGAATTTGGCAAATTGGGGCAAAAGCTTGGCCCTAGCCATGTGGTAACCCAATATTGTACTTCACGTTATTCTCCTAGAACCATAGACTCTGGGCCACCGCCTGTTCAACTGCGCCCAGACCCCGAGGCACAGGTGAGAGTTTACGGGGGCAAAAGCTCAGCCCCTATGATGTTACATCTGCACATTTATTCCCACCGCGCTTTTTGACCTGCTGCACACCGCGATCAGAGTACCACCACGCTGCGCTCAGATATCTCGCCGTGCTTTTGGAGTGATGTCCTCCATGGGTTCATAAAATGCCTTACTACATTAAGTACATGAAATGTATACATTGATGAATGGTTATCCCAGCATTTGCAGAAGGCTTCCACCATCGTGTGGTCCGTTTTCTTGTGTGATCGGTGAGCCTGATGTGGATGAGACCACCAGGCTTGTTTTGAAGAAGGCGAACACACTTGGCGTTGTTAAAGTAGGGCACCGAAGGGACGAAGTGAGAGATTCCCTCTGTTTGATACTCATCAACATGCGACTCAAAGATGTGTTTCTGAATGAAGTTCTGCAGATGCTCATTAGCACAGCCGATACATAGCTGATCAAGGGAGTTTGGACGGCTTGTCATGTTTTTGGGACTGGGAAGATCAAAGAGATCGATGAAGGTATTGAAGTCGTCACAACAGAGATGTTAGTTGATGTATTCGTTCAGTCAGGCAAACAGAAGGGAGTAGAGTGTCTTTGCAAGGTCGTCACGGTTGTCTGAGGCACCATCAGGGTCGAGAAAAACGGTGCAATGCTCCTTCTTGAGCTTCGTCTTGTAAGCAAAGCTATACACCAAGGAACTTAGCAATGATGCCGAGATCATCCACATTGCAAACAACAGCTGCGTCCACAGCTCTATCCTTGGTGCAACAGGTCAATCGTCGCCCAGGGCATATTCCAGCTTCGATCTACTTTCATACATGCTTAGTATTTATATCCTTATATACATTTCATGTACTCAATGTAGTAAGGCGTTTTATGAACCCATGGAGGACAGCACTCCAATCATATGTGGTGGGTCAAAAAGCATGGTGAGATATCTGAACGTGGCATGGTGGTGCTCTGATCGTGGGGTGCAGTGGGTTGAAAAGCACAGCGAGATATCTGAGCGCAGTGTGGTGGTACTCTGATCGCGGCATGCGGCAGGTCAAAAAGTGCGGTGGGAGTAAATGTGCAGATTAGTAACATCATAAGCCCCAGCCATGTGGTAATCCAATATTGTACTTCACGTTATTCTCCTAGAACCATAGACTCTGGCTGCCTGTTCAACTGCGCCCAGACCCCGAGGCACAGGTGAGAGTTTATGGGGGTAAATCACTTCCCTCGCCATGTGGGTAATCAAACTCTACTGTTCTATCTCCACCCGGCATCACGGATCATAAGCAGACGACCCTGACCTCGAAATTTTTGGAACTCCGAGAATTCATGAATTGACCACCAACCATGGGGTGCAATTCTACCGTGGATATCACCTCCCTCTTACTAAAGCAAGTCCACAATGTTCTTGATGAGGTGGTAACAGGTTCCATTATTCAAGAAGGTCAATTAAGCACAGCCAAGCTTCAAAAGCCTAGGTAAGATGTTCTGTTTATTTAACATTCTGCACTGGTCCAATCACGGAAATCTCAGATTGAGGGCCAGGGGCCTGGTGCAGAAGCTTACCACCCAATTGGGTGAGGTGCAAAAAGCCCAAATGACACCTACTAGTTTCACAGATATTGAGGTCAAACGTTGCGCCACTGTCATTGTCACCACCTTCCTTAACCCGAGTAAGTAATGTCACTTAATCCCTACCTGATTACTAAATCCTGTTGTCTAGTTACCCTCAAATGGGATTACGACAGATTTGCCGAATCGGAGAAAAAGCGGGTCTCTGGCAAGTTTTTTGCCCAGAACAAGTTGGGTACCTTTACCACCCCCACCACCATTGTCGATATGAACGGGAAGATTTTGGCTTGGTATCTCCCTGGAATCCTTCTCCCTTACCAAGTCGTGCGTATTTCTAACCAGAAAGTCAGGGTACTACTGAATTTCAATTTAGGAGCAGTGGAATGAGGCCATTGTGACCCTGAAGGGTCAACTTCATTGATCTCTTATGAGTAGAGATGACTCGTGGCGTGCTCAAGGGTTCGTTTTGGATGGCAATGAGTCCATTTTTGGATCGGGAAGATTGGTAATATCTGTAGGCAGATTGATTCCTGGGCACAAGGTATGT
>JBBPTL010000348.1:1222-14178 GCA_038094095.1 Boletus putidus
GAGGAGGATAAAGAAACCGTTGCAGCAACGGTAGTGGCTGAAGAATGGCCTAAGGATTTTTAGAAAGGAGGGAAGTTTTGACGCCTTCTCCTCCTCAAATCATTGCTCCTGTATTTGTATCCAATAGAAAAGCGCAATTAATTCAAATTCCTTTGTCTTTATACGCGTGGGAGAATGCACAAGTCGTCGACGTCACTGCGCTGATTGACAGCGGCACCACTGGTTGTTTTATTGACTGAGACCTGGTCAAACGAAGGAGACTCCTGGTGGAGTGACTCCAGAAACCATTAAAAGCTCAGAATGTGGACGGAACGTCCAACCAAGGAGGCGTTATACGCCACAAAACCACTCTATTTGTCCGCATTGGCGAAATCAAAGAGAAACGAGACTTTCTTGTCCTCAACTGTGGAAAAGAAAACATCATCCTAGGACTCCCCTGGCTTCGCGAAGCCAACCCCATCATCAACTGGTCCTCTGGGAAAGTAGAAATCCCAAACCAACCAAAGAAACCTTGCCATGACTCCCCCCGAAGCCTCGCCCAGAGATACCTGGTGTGATACCTTGACCTAGACCCAGACGCCAAGACAGCTCGCCTCTGAAAGAAACGCGTAGAGTGAAGCACTCAGAACGCATACCCTATATGCCGCACCACCCTCTCCACCGATCTTGCTATGAAAGAAGAAAAGCCCAAGGTAGTACTACCTAACACTTATAAAGACTTTGCCGATGTCTTTGAGAAAAAGCCGATCGATGAACTTCCCCCTTCCCGAAGTTTTGATCATGCCATCGATCTCAACAAAGACTTCACACCGAAGGTTGCCAAAGCTTACCCCCTGAATCCAAAGGAAGCTGAGGCCTGTAAAGCATTTGTCGACGAACATCTTGCTTTGGGAAAAATCACCCCATCAAAGTCCCCACAAGCTGCCCCATTCTTCTTCGTACCAAAGAAAGACGGCTCCCTCCGCCCCTGTCAAGACTACCATTATCTCAATTCCCATATGGTAAAGAATGCTTATCCTCTTCCCCTTATCTCAGATCTTGTGGACCACCTCAAGGGATCGTCCGTCTTCACCAAGATGGACATCCAATGGGGCTATAACAACATTCTGATCAAACCCAATGATCGATGGAAGGCCGCATTCATTACGCCATTTGGTTTGTTTGAGCCAACAGTCATGTTCTTTGGGCTTTGCAACTCCCCCGCCACGTTCCAGGCCCTCATGGATCATATCTTTGGGGATCTAATGGCAGAAGGATGGCTTGTCATTTACATGGACAACCTCCTCATCCACTCAAAAGATACCGTCATCCATGAAGAGCGAACCGACGAGTCCTAGAGCGACTCCGCAAACATAAGCTCTTCCTCAAACTTGAGAAATGCTCCTTCAACACTGCTGAAGTCGAGTACCTCGGCATGGTCGTCAGGGAAGGACAGGTCAAGATGGACCCCACTAAACTCCACACCATTGAAGAATGGAACTCCCCTACCAGTGTCAAAGCAGTCCAATTGTTTATCGGATTCTGTAACTTTTATCGCAGGTTCATCACAAACTTCTCTGCAATCGCTCGCCCACTCCATGACCTTACAAAGAAAGGAACCAAATGGGATTGGACCCCCATCTGCGAACAGGCATTCCAGAAAATCAAGTCCTCCTTCCTGCAGCAACCAGTGCTTGCAATGCCCAACGCCACTAAACCCTTCACCGTCATGACTGATGCGTCCCTTACTGCTACGGGAGCAGTACTCATGCAAAACGATGGCAATGGGAACCTTCACCTGTGTGCTTATCTGTCCAAAACTCTTTCCTCCGCCGAGTGCAACTACGACATCTACGATCACGAGTTACTCGCCGTGATCCATGCCCTTGAGGAATGGCGTCACTATCTCCGTGGCACTGGCCACCCCGTGACGGTCATTACCAACCACAAGAATTTGACATACTTCTGTCAACCCCAAAAACTCTCCCACCACCAAGCCCGATGGGCAATGTTCCTGCAGGATTTCGACCTGCACTACCATAACGTTCCCAGCACCCAAATGGGACCTGCCGATGCACTCTCCCGTCGCAACGAAGTCAACAGCTCTAACGACAACATCGCCACCACTCTCCTCCCAGACCACCTCTTCATCCATGCTCTTGACATTGCCCTTGCCTCTAAAATGGCCGTCTCCTCCTCCACCAACCCTGTCGTACAATGCGCTTTGGAAGCCCTGTATGACAATACCCCCGGTTTCCCTTGGGCCACCGCCGCCGATTGGCTCTACGAAGATGGCAAGTTATATTTCCGCCATCATCTCTACGTCCCAGAGTCAGCCCAGTCAGACCTTGTGCAATCCTTACATGAAAGCGAGGCGGGGGGACATGGCGGTATCTTCCGCACTCAGAACTTGGTCTCACGTGACCATTGGTGGCCCAGCATGGGCACCTTTATTCGCCGATTCGTCACCGGTTGTGCTCGTTGCCAAGCACATAAGGTGAACACTCATCCCACCATGCCCTCTCTCACGCCACTCTGTAGCAAGGCCACGCGTCCCTTCCAGCAGGTGTCCGTTGATTTGATCACGGACCTTCCCAAATCCCACAGATTTGATTCTGTCATGGTCGTGGTCGACCATGGCCTTACGAAGGGGGTAATTATCCTCCCTTGTCACAAAACAATAGACGCTGCGGGCATAGCCAAACTCTTTTTTGAACAAGTTTTCACTCGTTTTGGTCTTCACGACCGCTGCATCTCCGATCGTGGCCCACAATTTGCCTCCGCCTTTGCTAGAGAGCTCTCTCGCCTCCTAAAATATGACCTTGCCCTCTCCTCCGCGTACCATCCACAAACCGATGGTGAAACTGAACGAGTTAATCAAGAACTCGAAACATATCTCCGCATCTTCTGTGATGGAAGACCCGATAAATGGGCAGATCTCCTCCCGATGGCTGAATTTTCCCATAACGCCACTGTCCATTCTGTCACTGGGAAATCCCCCTTCTCCCTTATCCTCGGATATGAGCTGAGAGCTTATCCACCAATGGGAAAAACCTTCCTCCCCGCCCTTGAAACCCGCCTCACGGAACTCATGGAAAGCCATTCAGAAGCCCTTGCTGCACACAAGAAGGCCCAGCAAAGTATGAAGGAACGGATCACATCCAAGTTCCACCCCTGGAAGGTCGGAGATAAGGTATGGCTAGAAGGGTGTAACCTGAGACTCAGGTACCCGTCCAAGAAGCTCGCTCCAAGAAGAGAAGGACCCTTCGAGATAAGCAAAGTTATCTCTCCCATTGCCTTCTGCCTCTGCCTTCCCCCCACCTGGAAGATACATGATGTCTTCCACGCCTCACTCTTATTGTCATATCAGGAGACTCCCAAACACAGACCCAATTATACAAACCCTCCACCAGACACTATAGACGGAGATGAGGAATATGAAATAGATAAGGTTCTGTCACACCATGGCACCAAGGCACGAAGGCAGTACTTGGTATCCTGGAAAGGGTACTCCGCAGCAGAAAATACCTGGGAACCCGAGGGAAACCTCAAACACGTGCAAAGTCTCCTTCGAGCATATAAGCTCAGGAATTCCAAGGATTTTCCCCAATTCCCCCGCTAAACTACCATGTCCATCCCCACTACCAACCCTGCCCCAGCCTCCGCCAGAGCCCCAGATATTCCAATCCGCTCAGTCCACCTTCCTCCCTTCGCTCATCGCGTCCTCTTCGTGACTATCCTAGAGAACCCCGTCGCCACCCTGTCCATCAAGCGCATCCCAGCGTTCATCAACAACCCCACTCTCTGGCACCTTGCGTGTCTCTATCGTAGTTACGCCCTGGCGCATAACATCCATACCATGCTTTGCCCCGATGGGCTCCCCCCAGTTTATACTGCCACCCTTGAACGAGCCCTCTCTGAAGCCCGTACCATGACCCTAGACCTCTTATTCGAAGAAGGGTTTGGAAGGATTGTCGATGAGATCGTGCCAGGCACAGTCCTTCATATTCTACGTCCCATCCTCCTCAGCTTGTCGACCATTCAACGGTCCATTTACTTTTCACAAACCCCCGTTCGTAACCCTGTGGCATTAGTGCCACCACCACCACCAGAATACCCTCCCGCTGATAACTCCCCCACTCCCACGCCAGTCCCTGCCCCCGTGGTAAACTCCCCACGCTACGCACCCCGTCCAATTTCCCCTACTCCTCCCATGCTCATCGCTAGCCCCGCCCCCACCATGTCCTCCCTCGAGTCCTTTTGGACCAGCCTCAATGAGCCCACGCCCAGGATCAGGCAGCAGCCTCAGGTTGCTCATCAAGGTGGCCGTTTTCCGGCTCACGGAGCTCGAACGCAACAGACTCTCTTAGAGGGTAGCTGAAGCCCTGTCCAGAGGAGGGACCCCCGCACTTAACACCCCCACTCGCCCTACCACCCCCACTGTCGCCCCGCCACCGTATACCGTTCCTTCCCCCCAAGGGACCATGACAAACCCCATCCTCATCAATGACCGCACCCCCGAACCCCAGCCCTTTCAGGCTCCTGCACTCTGCTGCATGGAGTGCCGCTCACTCGAACACACCCAGCATAACTGCCCTGAATTCATATGCCCATGGTGCCAGACGACCGCACCAGGACACGCCTCGGCCAACTGCCCTGCATGGCAGTGTGGACTTTGCGGAGGCCTTGGCCACGTTGTCGCCAATTGTAATTTCAGGGATTACGATCCAGAGGATGCCTACAACTACGAGGGGAACGAGGGGGATAGATCAAGTTGAGTCGGTGCCTCAACCATATGAGGGGGGTAATGTTACGGATATTTCTTTTCCCTTACTTCACTATGACTGGGACTTAGTCTTTGGACTACAGCTGCATGGGGGATAGCCCCTATGTATCGTTATGCTTACCTCACCTTACCTTACATCAGCATTCCCTTCACCTTCCTTCTAGAACATTCTCTTGCTATGATCTAGACTTCTCGCGGGTAGCGCCGCTCGTCCTCATTTGTATACCTGGTCCATGTACCATACACAGCCGCATGGTCTGTGTGCCATTCCTGATCCTATATAAAGGGTCATATTCTGTACTTGTATTCCCCAGCTAGTTCTACGCACTTCGTGCTAGTAATCTAGTCTCCTTCCAGTCCTTAGTGTGTGCACTTAAGGCCTGAGTTTCTCTACACTTTATCAGTGTCTCCTGGCTACACTTGAGTGCCAGCTTATAGACTAGGTTTCTTGCGCGTCAGCGTAACAGAGCCACCACAGATGTATAAATCTGAGGGATGCATCGGCGGAGCCTGGTGTCCATCTGGGAAGGATTGTCCTGATGTCTTCCAAGGTGCTGAAATCCCTGTCGGCCATCTGCTGAAGGGCCGCATGGAGAAGGCCATCGGCACCCATGTTATTGGTAATAGTGGACAGAGTGGGGCCGCCCGGGGGTGGAGTCGACTGTCGATGGGCATACATGCCCAACAGGAAAAGCAGAAAATTCTGCATCTCGGTGGTCAGAATACAACATGATGGAGTGCAGGATTTTATATACCATATCTACCGCCATGTTTTCATTCCAGCGGGAGGGCCAAACTTCGGGTGGGAGGTCCCAGAGTGTCCGAGCCGCAGTCTCCAGCCAACATGCAGCATAGTACAGGATCATGTGGATTTTGGACTGGTTGAAGTCCACGAAGGGGATGTCATTGGCCTGCGAAGGTTGCATGCTGAGGACGATTGTTGCTATGAGTGGGAAGGTAAGGGCGGCGGGAATTTAAATCGGATGGTTTGGGACTCTTGGGTGACACACCGCATAGACCCAGAGCTTAATCGGCCTGGGCCCTTTGCCCATAGGGCCGGCCTACCGGCAGGACATTTCCAGACAGGAGTATAACACAGCCTGCCAACCTTCTATTTATGTAACTCATAAACCCACAGCTTAATCGGCCTGGGCCATTTCCCCATAGGGCCGGCCGACCACAGGGCATTTCTGGACGGAGTATAACACCGCCAACCGACCTTCCATTGCTGTACCTACATCCAATGTTATGTACTACAGGTATATAGGTAGTCCCGAGCTCTCCGGCCATAGTCCCTATGGTTGTCAGGGTTATACTCAATCATAATCATATAGGAATTGAAACTTACCCGAAAGAACTCTGAAGCCTCCCGGCCGAGTTTGGTCAGTGTCCCCACATTCGGCTGGATGTCCAGATAGCTCGGTGCATCTGCGCACCACCAGGCCGCAGCGAAGCCGAGCAATGAATCCTCGGTCATTGGCTCCCAACCCAGCAAAATGTGCTGGATTTCATTGGCCACTTCGCTGTGGCCTTCTTGTGACAACTCTAAAGCCTCCTGCAGCCTCCCTGCATCCATGTTGCCCACTGCTGCAGGGCTGCATGGAGTGTCTCGGCCACTGCCAAATATCCCCCGGTCACACCGATCCAAGCTGGGACCGGCCAAGCTGCAGTTTCTTCGGCGATGGATAGTTTGCCGATATCCAGAACAAGCTCCTAAAGATGTGCGATTAGCTAGCATACAAACGGTAATGGAAGAGACCAGGCTACATACCACCTCAATGGTCATATTTGTTCTCCAATGTGCCGGCCAGTGGGCGACCGGGGTGTCGCGAAGAGTGAGGACCGCTGTGTTTAATCTATATTCAGTGTAGTGCATGAGCATCTCAAGGTGGGTGTTCCTGACCTCGGGGCAGGTCTGAATAGATGTTTCGCGGTAATTCAGCATGATCACAATGGTGGAGAAGACGGAGGATGCAGGGTGTTAATTTCACACTCAGCTCAAACATTATCGATGATCGATGATGTTACGGATATTTCTTTTGTTTCTTCTCACTACGATTGGGACCTAGTCTTCGGACTACAGCTGCATGGGGGATAGCCCCTATGTATCGTTATGCTTACATCATCTTACCTTACATCAGCATTCCCTTCGACTTCTTCTAGAACGTTCCACTTGCTATGATCCCGACTTCTCGCGGGTAGCGCTGCTCATCCTTATATATCCACATGGTCCATGTACGATACACAGCCGCATGGTCTGTGTGCCATTCCCAACCCTATATAAAGGGTCGTATTCTGTACATATATTCCCCAGCTAGTTCTACGCACTTTGTGCTAGCAATCTAGTCTCTTCCAGATCTCTTGTGTGTGCACTTGAGTCTGAGTTTCCCTACACTCTCCTAGTGTCTTCTGCCTACACTTGAGTGGCAGCTCTCAGACTAGATTCTAACACATCAGTGTTATTTGTATCGTTCCACGTTACAGATGGATGCGATTCAATGCCCTTGCCTAAATATAGTATTGCACAGCATTATGATGTGAACCCGAGGGTCAGTGAAACAACATGGCAGCCCAGTCTGGAAGCACTCAATCTCACAATCTATCATAAGAGAGGACTACTCTGGCCGTCAGTGATATCATTCCAGGCCGGGCATAGGCCCTCCCATGTCACCCGACACTGGTCCCGAAGCTGAGAATAAACAGTCTTCTGCCGGTCGGCATAGCATGCCGGTCCACAGAGCCCTTTGTGCTGGCTTCTCACCACCCGATGCTCCCAGTCCTTGGCCTTGGTATTGAAGAAGTTGATTGTCCACTCAAACTCGGCCATTAATAATCCCTCCTCCTCTTTCCACTGGTCTCTCATTGCCTTCGCCCGAAGCCAGTGGACCTGATAGACTGCGGGAATGATTCAGTGGTGTTCGGAACCATGGCATGTCACCTACATTCCAACATCCAGTCATTTGTCTCAGTGTCCCATGGAACATCCATCGAAAAGAACCATGCCAGCATTTCATTCCGATGTCCCCTGACATTCAGGGCCTCGGTCACAGTGCTCGCTTTCAGATCCTCATCCTTCAGTGGCTGATATCTTGCCAGCATGACCTCATTGGCCCCGAGCTTCACCATCACCTTCCGGCATTTTCTATACACTGCTGCATGCCTATTCAGAATCGCATCGGCCGCATGTATCTTGCCCCACACCTGAGTGGTTTTTGCATGACTTGTGGCATGCCAAACATCAGTCCGGAACAACACTGATTTGTTTGCCAAGGCCAGCCTGATTTCATGCAGGGCATCATTCACCTGGCCAGCCCACAACTTCAGTTCCTGTTCCTTAAGCCTCTCCAGTCCGAGATCCACGCATTTGGTCAATCCGAGCATTGAGGGCAAGGGTATCTTGGCCCGATCAGGTCTTTGGCTTCCGATTTGCTCCAATATGTCCTCATCTTCTGAATGGTCCCTCTCATCATCATCCCCTGATCTGACTCCATCTGAGTAATCATCTCCGAGATATGCCACAGCATCGGACAGGAATGCCGAGATCTCGGAATGGAGCCGATCAGCCCTTCTGGCCAAAGCCAACCTCTGGAGGTCAGTTGCCCGAGGGCCTGTCCTTCTCATATCCCGGAAAAGGCCAATTTGAGACTCTTCGATCTTTAGACCCCAGAATAGCCAGCTTGTGGCCCGCCCTTGAGATGTGTCCGATGTCGGCTTTGATCGGAGCAGCTCCAGTTTGACCACTTGAATGGTCAGCGCTGTCATAATGTCAGGCCTCTGGACTATATGATCATTCTCCCTGAGCACCTTTTCGTAATTGAACATTGAATACATCCATCTCCAATGGATGGGCAACCCGTCGCTCCTGTGCCTTTAGCTCTTGAGCTTCCCATCATCTCCTTTGGTCATCAGGAACAGTGGAGTCGAGGTCCATAAAAGAGGTGGAGGCTGCAGCCGAAGATGACCTCGCACTCCTCAGTTTTCTGGCCAGGCCTTGTGTCATCTGAATCATTTTCATGAAGTTGGAGTCATTCATCTGGAAGTTGAGGAGCTCCTGACGGTGTGGAGATGACATACCTTGGGTTGATCTGGAAACAATATTCAGGACCGACCACAGGGTTTCGATGATCTCCCTGTCTACCCATCTGGACCTGGGAATAAACAGAGGGGCATGCCGAGCAAAGCATTCAGCCTGATGCCCGTGCACATGCCATATGCCGATTCCAGGGATGATCTCCAGATCCTGCAGAATGTCAATGAATTGGTTCCCACTGACCCAGGACCGAAGCTTCTTCATGTAAGCACAGTTGATGTCATAAAAGCTTATGACCCGAGATATGTTTCCCATGTTGTACTTTATGGCATTTGCAAATGAATAATCCATGTTCACCTGCCTGCAGAATTGTTGGCCAAATTGCTCAGCTCTAAGGCCGATTGCTTACCGTTCTCCCTTCTGAAAGTCTACCACCAAATGCAGGAAAAAGCAGCCATGCCGAGCACATGCGGTCACTCTGATCCCGGTGGCCTCTAGCTTTCCTTGGCATGCATTGGCTTGATTGACTGCCCGATAATTATTGCATGTCGACTGCTATTCCAGGAGGTCAGCATGGCCGGTCATTCCTTGACATCTGGATCGAACACACCTCCTGTGGTTGATGGGTGGCCCTCAGGTATTCATGATATTCCAGCCGAGAAACCATATATCCAAGACCATCCATGAGCCATATTTGGTCGTCCGGACGTTTTTCATGCATGTGTTCAGCCTTGAAGTTTCCGTCCATGATCAATGTCCAAGTGTACCTCGGGCTGAAACAACTCCGAGGATCAGCCACCAAGGATGGCCGACAACATTCTGGGACACTCACTCAGAAAGCTCATCATCCGATGGATCGCAATTTATGCCTGGTTGAGGGCATGTAGGACAGAACAAGGCCAGCTCCCCTGTCTTCGGCTTCCGGGATCAGTGTCCGAAGGCATTCCATTTCAGCAGCTTCAGAAGACGCCACTTCCTCGCCACCCGGAGCAATTCTCAGTATCAATTCTGTGACCCATGAGCCGATGCTGCCAAATCATTTAAATCGGCTAATGTCTCACCAGGGCTAAGTGCAGAAAGACATTCGATGTCACCCTTTGGAGCTTGTTGAAATAATTGGAACCGGAAGTTCCACACTCTAGATTGTCCCGAATGAAATCGTCCAGGACATTAAATGTGAAAGCGGTTTTCGGCTGCTGGAGGGTGGCTGGAAACAGCCTGCTACGTAGAAGCTGCAGATACACCGGGGGTGAGCCTGGGCAGTTGCAACAACCGACCGTGATAAAATGAATCCCAGTGATGTCGACTACAGTGATGTAATCTGAATGTGCTGGCGGTCGGAGATGAGGTGGAATCCATTCTTGGTCGAGGTTGGCCCATTCATCATCGTTCATCGGCAATGGGCCATCCCGGCTATCCTCGGTCAGCTGTAACCCGACCGGGCACCTCTTGCCATCATGTCCGAGATGCAACACTAATCCGGCCTGCAGATCAGATCACACACCACTCTTCTGAAGCCGGCAAGTTAACCACGCACCAAGTTCAGCAAGGAATCTTCAAAGAAGGAGCCAGTCCACTGTTGAATCCTATGGAAAGGATGGCTCTGATGCTGCTCCCGACAACAAGGAGTGCACAGCAAAGGTTGCCCGAAGCAGTCAGCACATCTGTAAATTCCATCCCCACCATATGCTGAACATTCCCTCGGGTCCGGAGGTGCTTCCAATTCCAAGAGGGTCTGAAGGAATTCATCCCTGTGATCTAACCATTCTCACACATAGTCATTGGATGTCTGTACATACATCAGAGATAGATAGTGTTAGTGGGCCGACCGGTGGAGGTGTGAGATCAAGATTTTTTTCTGTGGCAACCAAAGAGGCCTTATGTCCTCAAAGTCCATAAAGCTCTCATCTAAGGGTGGATGCAGCTCATGAAAGAGTCCTTGGGATGCCAAACCTGCAACCTTGGTTGGTGAAGGCTGGGTGGATTTGGTCTGGAACTTTGGAGTTTGTTGCTCCTCCAATCTAACAAACTGGGTTTGTGGACCCCTGGCAGTATCCTTGGTCATCCAAGTGACATGGGTCACTTGGCCATGTTTGATCCATCTCTTGTTAGGGTTTTTGGGCATACTTCACGGCCAAGGATATGTTATCGGGCTCAGAAAACAGGCTGGATGCTTGCACGACTGTGATCCATAAATGGATGGAATCCATCAAGGGATAAATATGGTGATTGCCATATTGGACAGATTAGCCGAATCAGTTACCCAAGGCTGTCATGCTTGGGCCACTGATTGGCTCGGAGCACTACCCAATGACATGACTTGAGTCAGCTAGATGTGTTCGTACTCCGAATTGCCTAATTAGGCTCGGCTGTGCAAGGTGTTCTGTTTTCCCAGCTTGGTAAGCCTGCCATGATTAGGACAAAAGAATATATGGAAAGGCAAGAGGTCCTCTGAGAAAAAACTTCTTGGAACATATTCTACATTGAAACCATGTCCGACACAGAGACAGACTATGCCAGAACAGAATACCAGCTTACAGAGGATGAAGACTCAGACAGGCAAAGTGATGAAGACCTTCAGTCAGAAGGCAGGGAAAGAGAAGTCAGTGAATTGCCTGGAGTACAGGATGGTCCATCCAATGCCGGCAATGAGGTAGCTGGGAACTTGCCAGTGACCGAGGCCGGACCATCTCAAGCTGCAGATTCCCGAGCTAATGCCAGCCTGCCGATGGAGGTCCTACAGGTATTGCAAACAGGATGGGGTGGATGGAAGGGGTTGAAGGGTGGTGAGTGGAAGAAGCATTGAAGGGTGATAACCCAGAAGCTGAGAGCACTTCCGGTGCATCAAAAGATGAAGAAGAGTGATTGGCTATTCGCACTGAAGGTATGGCTGTTGATTTTGATGGACTGGCAGTATAACTAACATAAGAAGGGGTATCTATCTTGGATGCACAGCCAAGGCTGGTTGAGGAGAAAAGGCAATGGGATTCGGCTCGGCCAGAACTGGACCACCTGAACAGTGGTCCGGGAGACCTGGAAAGAGGAGTTGAAGAAGGCAATCGAGGAGAAGTATGGGGCGGCGCCAGGGTTGGCCGAAATGTTCAAATACTACCAGCCAGCATTGACCGACATGATGGAAGCCATGTCCGAGGAGCAAATGGCTCAGGCAGAAGAAATGGCCAAGGAGTGGAATAGCACAGGGGCTACTACAGAGGCGAAGGCTCAGTAAGGTCCTCACCCTTCAGATGACTCAGGAGATGGCTAATGAATTGATTCAGATTCGCCGCTAGAGGAGCTGAGAAGGTGATGAGGAATTTTGCCGAGGAAATGTGGAGGAAGGGCGGAATCCGAATGGTAATATTGTCTGGGTTCAAGGACGAGAAGGGGGAGCTTTTCTCGACAGTGTAAGTTCCTCTTTCATATTGATTATATATGCCGACTGAGGGTGGAGCAGACACGACTTCAACCAGGATATCTCAGAGGGCCCAAACTTCGGGTTGGTCAATGAGATTCAGGGCAGACTTGACCGATGGGTCAGTTTATGTTTCGACCCACCCAAGGAGGGCACAGATGCGGCTGGCGACATGGCAGGTTGGGGCGGTGAGGGGGAGGCCAAGGGGAAGGGAAAGAAGGCTAGACCGAAGGCCCAAGATGATCCAGTGAAGAAGGTGATGAAGGCCGATGGAAGTATCTGGATTCCGGACCTCACTACTGCCACGAGGCTGGAGCTTCAAGCGATGGTCAGGGGGTTCCTGACAGCTCACTACCATAGGTCACTGCGGCATCGCATAGTGAGCATGGCTAATGACTTCCGATATAGGAAGGGCCTGCTGAAATCCGAAGGCATCGGCACCTTTCAAAAAGCTGGCCTGATTCCAGGCTGAGCTATTCCCGTGGTCTCACCTGCCCTGGGGGTTCACCTTTCCCGACGATCCAAGCCATCTCAGACGGGACAAAGCCCTTCAATTCCTCAACCACATCTGGAAGAGGCAGATAACAAACAGCAGTGATGTGTTCAGGTTTCAGAACTGGCTGGATGGAAAGGACAACCTGAATACACCATTGGACACGTTGGATGAGGAGGAGGAGCCTGGAAAAAGAGGATCCACCCAGGCACGATCAATTGGGCCAAAGTCCGGAAGACATCGGTCAAGAGATGCT
>JBBPTL010000350.1:0-14142 GCA_038094095.1 Boletus putidus
AGGTTCTATGCTCGTCAGCGTAATTTGTATTGTTCCACGTTACAAAAGAACTAGCTCTTCATCTGCTTCTGCTATTATGCAGTAAAGCCGCACCCCTCTGCCCACCATATCTCACCATCACCAGATCCGTGTACCATCCCGCTCTCCGTCCCCCACTCTATCCGAATACCTCTCCAATGCTCCTACCCCAAGGAACGTTCCTGCTATTCTCCCACCTCCCGACAAAGATATAAACCTACCAGGTGACGATGATTCCGACGACGATGTCATGGCTACCCGAACAGCCGAAATTAAAGCAGGATTACCCAACGACTTTTCCGGCGAGGCAAATGATGCTAGCCAATGGATGCTGGCCATGATGGCCTACTTCACTATGAACAGCGCTCACTATAATGAGCTTGCCAAGATCCTCATGTGCCTCAACAAAATGAGCAAAGGACGTGGACAGGACTTCGCCAAGGCTGGTACATCAAACTAGCCAATGAGAATGTAACGGACGAAGACAAGATGTTCATTAAGTTCCTCAATGCATTTCGTTCGGCATTCATACCATACGACGTATCCGCCCGAGCCTGTATCGAAATGGGAAATCTCAGGCAGGACTTTAGAAATTGGAAGGAGGGATTCGAGAATTATGTCTCGGAGTTCCAGCTCCTAGCCGCCAAAACCAAGATCGCTGATCAGAACGTGCTGATCAAGTGGTTCATCAAGGGACTTCACCCTCGCGTCTCCCGGATGGTCTTATCCGTCGAATCAGTCCCCACCACCCTCCAAGGATGGATTGAGAAATCATCCCAATTCCACTCCCAACTCCATCGCATCGACGATCTCTCAGCCGGAAGGGCCTTTATCCCCTTTAACCAAGGGTCCTCCCGCCCTCGACGAGACCCAAATGCGATGGACGTTGACGCGGTCCGCCTCACCCCGGTACAACGTGCCGCCTACATGAAAGACAACAAGTGCTTTGTATGTCATCAGGTGGGCTGCTGCTCATCCAACCATCCACGCCCTGCCCGCTCCGGGCAATCCTCCTACACCCCGCCACACCCACCTCACAACCCACAGAGAATAAGGGCCGCTTATACCCCCGCTCCAGCAACTCCCAAGCCCACCCCTATGGGCCAATACATTGAGGAGCTTAGAAAGAGAAACGTACCTCAAGACGAGGTACTCAAAGTACTAAAAGCTTGCTTCAAAGAAGACAAAGAAGACAAGGAAACCGTTGCAGCAACGGTAGTGGCCGATGAATGGCCCAAGGATTTTTAGATAGGAGGGAAGTTTCGACGCCTTCTCCTCCTCAAGTCATTGCTCCTGTATTTGTATCAGATAGACATGCACAATCTATTCAAATTCCACTCTCCCTATATGCGCAAGAAAATACACAAGTCATCGACGTCACCGCATTAATCGATAGCAGTGCCACTGGTTGTTTTATTGACCGAGATCTGGTCAAACGAAGGAGACTCCCAATGGAGCGACTCCAGAAACTGCTGAAAGCCCAGAATGTGGATGGAACGTCCAACCAAGGAGGCGTTATACGCCACAAAACCACACTGATCGTCCGCATTGGCGAAGTTGAGGAGAGACAAGATTTCCTAGTCCTCAACTGCAGAAAAGAAAATGTCATCCTAGGACTCCCCTGGCTTTGAGAAGCCAACCCTATTATCAATTGGGCCACTAGAAAGGTAGAAATACCAAATCAGCCCAAGAAACCCCGCCATGACTCCCCCCGAAGCCTCGCCCAGAGATACCTGGTGCAATACCTCGACTTAGACCCAGACGCCAAGACAGCTCACCTCTGGAAGAAATGCGTAGAGCGAAGCGCTCAAAACACGTACCCCATAAACTGCACTACCCTCTCCACCGACCTTGCTATGAAGGAAGAAAAACCCAAGGTTGTACTACCTGACGCTTACAAGGACTTTGCTGACGTCTTTGAGAAAAAGACGATTGATGAACTTCCCCCTTCCCGAAGCTTTGATCACACCATCGACCTCAATAAAGACTTTATGCCAAAAGTTGCTAAAGCTTATCCTTTGAACCCAAAGGAAGCTGAAGCCTGCAAAGCGTTCGTCGATGAACATCTCGCTTCTGGGAAAATCACCCCATCGAAGTCCCCACAAGCCGCCCCATTCTTCTTCGTACCAAAGAAAGATGGCTCCCTCCGACCGTGCCAAGATTACCGCTATCTCAACTCCCATACGGTAAAGAACACCTACCCTCTTCCTCTCATTTCGGATCTTGTCGATTGTCTCAAAGGATCATCTATCTTCACCAAGATGGATATTCGATGGGGATATAACAATGTCCTGATCAAGCCCAATGATCAATGGAAGGCAGCATTCATTACGCCATTTGGACTGTTTGAACCAACGGTTATGTTCTTTGGCCTTTGCAACTCCCCCGCCACGTTCCAGGCTCTCATGGACCATATTTTTGGCGATCTCATGGTGGAAGGATGGCTCGTCATCTACATGGATGACCTCCTTATCCATTCCAAAGATGCCACCCTTCACGAAGAATGAACCTGACGAGTCTTGGAATGACTCCATGAACATAAACTATTTCTTAAACTCAAGAAATGCTCCTTCAATGCTGTAGAAGTTGAATACCTTGGCATGGTTGTCAAAGAAGGACAGGTCAAGATGGACCCAACTAAGCTCCACGCCATTGAGGAATGGAACTCACCAACCAATGTTAAAGCAGTCCGATCGTTTATCGGATTCTGCAACTTTTATCACAGATTTATTACAAATTTCTCTGCAATCGCTCATCCGCTCCACGATCTACCAAGAAAGGAGCCAAGTGGGATTGGACTCCCACCTGTGAACAGGCATTCCAGAAAATCAAGTCCTCCTTTTTACAGCAACCAGCACTCTCAATGCCCGACACCACCAAGCCATTCACTGTCATGACAGATGCCTCCCTTACTGCTACTGGTGCAGTACTTATGCAGAATGATAGCAACGGAAACCTCCACCCATGTGCTTATTTGTCCAAAACCCTCTCCTCAGCCGAACGTAACTACAATATCTACGATTGAGAGTTACTCGCTGTCATCCACACCCTCAAAGAATGGTGACACTACCTCCGTGGCACTGGCCACCCTGTAACGGTCATCACTGACCACAAGAACTTGATGTACTTCCGTCAACCTCAGAAACTCTCCCGCCGCCAAGCCCGATGGGCAATGTTCTTGCAGGACTTCGACCTCCACTACCATAACGTCCCTGGCACCCAAATGGGTCCCGCTGATGCACTCTCTCGTCGCGATGAGGTGGATACCTCTAATGACAATATCGCCACCATGCTCCTTCCCGACCACCTCTTTGTTCGAGCCCTCGACGTCACCCTTGCCTCCAAGATGGCCGTCTCCTCTTCCACCGACCCCATTGTGCAGCACGCCTTGGAAGCCCTGTACGATAACACTCCCGGCTTCCCTCGGGCCACTGCCGCCAACTGGCTCTACGAGGATGGCAAGTTGTACTTCCGCCATCGCCTCTATGTCCCGGAGCCAGCCTGGTCGGACCTTGTGCGGTCCCTTCATGAGAGTGAAGCGGGCGGTCATGGCAGCATCTTCCGCACTCAGAACGTGGTCTCGCGCGACCATTGGTGGCCCGGCATGGGTACCTTTATTCGCCGTTTCGTTACCGGTTGTGCCCACTGCCAGGCACATAAGGTGAACACCCATCCAATGGTGCCCTCTCTCACGCCACTCCGCAGCGAGGCCACACGCCCCTTCCAGCAGGTGTCTGTTGATCTGATCATGGATCTCCCCATTTCCCAGGGCTATAATTCTGTCATGATTGTGGTCGACCATGGGCTTACGAAGGGGGTAATTATCCTCCCTTGTCACAAAACAATAGATGCCGTGGGCGTTGCCAAGCTCTTTTTTGAACGAGTTTTCACTCGCTTTGGTCTCCACGACTGCTGTATCTCCGATCGAGGCCCTCAATTCGCCTCTGCCTTCACTCGAGAACTCTCTCGTCTTCTGAAATATGACCTCGCCCTCTCCTCTGCCTACCATCCCCAGACTGATGGTGAAACCAAACGAGTTAACCAAGAACTCGAAACTTATCTCCGCATATTCTGCGATGGAAGACCCGACAAATGGGCAGATCTCCTCCCAATGGCCGAATTCTCTCATAACGCCACTGTCCACTCCGTCACTGGGAAATCCCCGTTTTCCTTGATCCTCGGATATGAGCCCAGAGCTTATCCACCAATGGGAAAGACCTTCCTCCCCGCCTTAGAAACCTGCCTCGTGGAACTCACGGAAAGCCGCTCAGAAGCCCTCGCTGCACATGAGAAAGCTCAGCGGAGTATGAAAGAACGGATCACATCAAAGTTCCGCCCCTGGAAAGTCGGAGATAAGGTATGGCTGGAAGGGCACAACCTGAGACTCAGGTACCCGTCAAAGAAGCTTGCTCCTAGAAGGAAAGGACCCTTCGAGATAAGCAAAGTCATCTCCCCCGTCGCCTTCTGCCTCTGCCTTCCCCCCACCTGGAAGGTTCACGATGTCTTCCACGCTTCCCTCTTATCGTCCTATCAGGAGACTCCTGAGCACAGACCCAATTATACAAATCCTCCGCCGGACACAATAGACGGAGATGAGGAATATGAAATAGAGAAGGTTCTGTCACACCGTGGCATGAAGGCACAAAGGCAGTACCTGGTATCCTGGAAAGGATATTCCGCAGCAGAAAATACGTGGGAACCTGAAGGAAACCTCACACATGCGCAAAGCCTCCTTTGCACTTATAAGCTCAGGAATCTGAAGGATTTTCCCCAGTTCCCTCGCTAAAAACATCATGTCCATCCCCACAACCAACCCAGCTCCTGCCCATGCCGCTGCCCCCAATATTCCTATTCGCTCTGTCCGTCTCCCACCATTCGCCCGCCGCATCCTCTTTGCGAGTATTCTCGAAAACCCCATCACCACCTTGTCCATCGAACGCATTCCAGCATTCATCAACAACCCTACCCCCTGCCATCTTGCGTGCCTCTATCACAACTATGCGTTAGCACGCAACGTCCACACCATGCTTTGTCCAGATGGACTCCCCCCAGTCTACACCACCACTTTAGAACGAGCATTAGTAGAAGCTCGCACAGGCACCCTGGACTTGTTATTCGAAGAAGGGTTTGGACGTATTGTTGACGACATCATACCAGGAACGGTCCTCCACATCCTCCGCCCTATCCTCCTCAGTCTATTTGTTACGATTCACCCTTATTTCTTTTCTTTGCTTATGAATCCTTTACTTGGATGACTGACCCGGCACAACCCGGAATCTTCTCATTCTTTCTACGTTGTTCTACAACGTTCCATAGGATTCTCATCCTATTTTTACCATTATCACACCATAGCCTTTCTCCCTTATTCGGCATGGTCTGTGCACACCTTAGACAGTATAAATACGCCTAGTAGACTACCCTGTACCCCAGACTAGATCTACTTGGAAATTTTACCTCTTTCCTCGTACTCGCTGCTTGAGTCTGTCTCTCGCAGTCTTTCTTCGTCTCACCGGAACTCAGAACCCTTGACTTCGTCTCTGTGACGTTGTCTCGGTCTTACCCAGAACTCTCGACATCGTCACCTCGACTTCGTCTTGACCAGAACCCTTGACCCAGACCTCATCCAAGTCTACGCTCGTTCCTACCCGGACCAAGCGTAACAAAAGATCTAGTCTCTACTAAACGACCGCCACTACCATGTGAGCCACCATTACGTCTCGAAACACAGACCAATTTTCCGCTGTCCCATCGGGCAGACGTTTCCCGCACCTCCGTATATCCTCCCCCCGCCTCCTTCCTCAGAAGAAGAAGCCGACTCCCCCCACTCAGACTCTTCAGAATCCGACGAAGACTACCCCATTGGAACCAAAGAAGAGACTACTGTCCGAAACGAGGACGACCTCCACCTAGCCCACGAATTATCCGCACTCCACCTTCCTGTTCCTCCGACACCCAACTCTCCAGAAACCCTGACACCGATCCTCACCCCATCCGTACCCTTCGTACCCCCACCTCATAGCAGTATGTCCTACCAAAAAGCCACCGAACTTAAAATTGGTTCCCCCGACGCCTTTGACGGCAACTACAACAAGGCTGAATCTTGGCTCCTCGCCGTCCAGTCTTACCTACTAGTCAACAATGACGTATATGATAATTGTAACGTGGAACGATACAAATAACGCTGATGCGCGTAGAACCTAGTCTGAAGCTGGCACTTGAAGTGTAGCCAGGAGACACTTTGTGATAGTGGAGGGAAACTCAGACTCAAGTGCGCACACGAGAAATCTGGAAGGAGACTAGATTACTAGCACAAGGTGCGTAGAACTAGCTGAGGACTACAAGTACAGACTATGACCCTTTATATAAGGTGAGGAGATGCGCACAGACCATGTGGCTGCGTATGGTACACGGACCAGGTGGATATACAAGGAGATGCGGCGCTATCCGTGAGAAGATTGGGATCGTAGCAAGTGGAACGTTCTAGAAGAGGAGGGAATGCTGATGTAAGATAAAGTGATGTAAGCATAATACATAGGGGTCATCCCCCATGTAGTTGTAGTCCAAAGACAAGGTCCCAATCGTAGTGAACAAAAGAAATACTTGTAACAATAATGACAACAAGAAGGTCGCCTTCGCGTTGTCTCATATGAAGAAAGGATCAGCCCTCTCTTGGGCCACCACATACCGACAAAACTGCCTCACGGCATCCCCTCCGTCCTTCGGGACGATGAAAGATTTTATTACCAGCTTTGACAAAGCATTTAAGAACTCCGATTCAAAAGGAGAAGCATTATCCAACCTCTGGACCCTACGCATGGACAACGACTTGGCTAGTTACCTAGCTGACTTTAGAAAGAACGCCGCACTCAGTGGCACCACCGATGACACCATCCTCATTGAATACTTTTCAGCAGGGCTCTCCCCCGCTCTCTCTGGGCAAATCTACGCCATGGACAAAGTACCTACAGTCATCGACGAATGGTACGAGAAAGCGCTTCTCTTCTCCCGCCAAAAGAAGAAGGCCAACGCTATCGCGGCCCGCCACCACGACAAGGACAAGCGAAAGAAAACTTCGTATCGCCCCAATCATTACTACGACGCCACCCCTTCACCTAGGAAGGAAGACAAAGACCCCAACGCCATGGACGTAGACGCCATTAAACTATCTCCGACCCAAAAAGAACACCAATGAAAAGGCCTCTGCTTTAAATGTAGCAAGCCAGGACTTATCAAGGACTGCCCCAACCATGACCAGGCCCGACGAAATGGAGGAAGTCGCGAAAAGAAGGTCAGAGAGGTGACCAAAGGTGACGATGAAAACCTCCCCAGATTAGAAGAAGTAGAGGACTCGGACGATGAAGACGACGAAACTTTCATCTCTCGCCTCTACGTCAAAAATAAAAGGGATTTTTAAGTGGAGGAACTTCTTCGACGCAAGTCCCCTCCTCATCATTTGTAACATGTGCTCCCGTATTCGTAGACGAATCCAAATCTGCTTCTATCAAACTTCTGTTGCAGGTCATCATCCCAAATAGCACCCTGAAAGTCGTCGAAACTGCCGCCCTCATCAATAGCGGTGCAGAAATTTCATGTATAGACTGGAACTTCGTCCAGAAACACAAACTCCCCACCGAGCGACTCCCTTCTCCGATCAAAGCTCGAAACGCCGACCACTCCCTGAACAAAGGAGGAGACATTAAATTCTCTACCTCCCTCTTTATTAAAATCGGCACCATCACGCAGAAAGTTTTCCTCCATGTTCTCCACCTCGGACGAGAGAACATTATTCTAGGACACCTGTGGCTGAAAGCCACCAACCCGAAAATCAACTGGAGAAAGAAAACCGTCGAGATTGATGAAAAACTAGATAAATCCCTCGACCTCTACTTTACCCATGCCGCTGAATGAGCCAGCTATGCCTCGAAAACCACCAAGAAGAAAACCTGAATACCCCATCATGTTAACCTAAACCAAATTCAACAGGCCCGACTCTTCGACTACCTTGAGTACGAAGAGGAAGATGAATATACTGAACGAGCAGTTGCTCATTACCACGTCGGACGAATCATGAAGTCCGCCACCTGTTATTTTCCAAATACGTATACTGGCAAACGAATCGCCAGGATTACTAGGTCGACCGAACTGGCCCAAGAAGCCGAAAGAACGAAACTGAAACCTGTACTCCCCCCTGCCTACGCAGAATTCGCTTCCATCCTCGAAAAGGAAGCCACCGATCATGTTCCCCCATCCAGACCATATGACCACACCATCCATCTAAACGACTCCTTCGTTCCAAAAGTTGGAAAAGTTTATCCCCTTTCTCCTGACGAAAAACAAGCAACCGAAGACTTCCTTGACGAAAACCTTCGGACTGGCAAGATTAGACCCTCGAAATCTCCTCAAGCATCCCCCTTCTTCTTTGTCAAAAAGAAGGATGGAGGACTTCGTCCTTGCCAGGACTATCGTTACGTTAACGAACATACCATCCGCGACGCATATCCCCTTCCCCTCATCTCTGACCTCGTCGACAAACTGAAAGATGCAAAGGTCTTCACCAAGTTCGACGTAAGATGGGGATACAACAATGTCAGAATTAAGGAAGGCGACCAATGGAAAGCTGCCTTCATCACCCACAAAGGACTCTTCGAACCAAATGTCATGTTCTTCGGTCTGACCAACTCCCCTCCAACATTCCAACGATTCATGAACGACTCCTTCCGTGACCTTATAGCCGAAGGATGGCTCGTAATTTACATGGACGACCTCCTTATCTTTTCCCCTGACGAAAAGACCCACGAAGAACACACCCGCCGTGTTCTCCAACGAATGAAAGAACTTGACCTATGTCTAAAACTAGAAAAGTGCAAGTTCGCAGTCAACAAAGTCGAATATCTGGGAATGGTAATGAAACCTGGCGAAATCGCCATGGACCCCATAAAGCTGAAGGGAATTGCCGACTGGCCTGTTCCCACAAAGGTCAAGGAAGTCCGTTCATTCCTTGGCTTCGCCAACTTCTATCGCCAGTTCATTCCCTCATACTCCAACGTCGCACGACCCCTCCTTGACTTAACCAAAAAGAACATGCCTTGGGAATGGTCCCCACGCTGTCAGGAAGCATTTTCCGCTCTCAAAGAAGCCTTCCTCTCCCAACCTGTACTCCGCATGCCCGACCTCACTCAACCATTCGCCATCACCACCGACGCCTCGAAATACGCAACCGGAGGAGTTCTCCTCCAGATGGACTCTAACGGCGAATGGCACCCTTGTGGGTACATCTCTCAGACCTTTGGCTCAGCCGAACGAAATTACGATATTTACGACAGGGAACTCCTCGTGGTTATCTGCGCCTTGAAGACGTGGCGACACTATCTCCACGGATCCCCATTTCCCATACAGGTCTTTATGGACCACAAAAACCTCACCTATTTTCAACAACCCCAGAATCTCAATCGACGCCAAGCCCGTTGGCTGCTCAATATCACCGATTTTGATCTCCAGATCTCCCACGTTCCTGGGAAGGATTTGGCAGCTCCTAATGCCCTCTCTAGACGGCCGGATCTCGTCCCTGCCGATGACAATGACAATACCAACGTCACCCTCCTCCCTGATAACCTATTCATCAACCTCATCGACACCACTCTCCGGGATAAGATTTCCCAATCATCTTCAACCGACCCCCTCGTACTATCTTCCTTACAAAGTGTGGAAGACCTACCTGCCCGATTCCGGTCTCGACTCTCCAACTGGCAACACAACGCAGGCGTCCTGACCTACCAAGGTCGCGTATACATCCCCGACAACTCTGATCTCCGCCGCTCTGTTGTGCAACGGCACCATGATCACCCGACCGCCGGTCACCCTGGATATTTGAAAACCCGCCAACTCGTTGCTGCGGAGTTTTGGTGGCCCAGCTTGGCGACATTTGTACGAAAATATGTCGAAGGGTGTGCCTTATGCCAGCAAGCCAAGGCCAACACTCATCCCACGACACCCCCGCTTCTCCCGATTCCCTCCTCGGCCTCCCGGCCATTCCAACAGATCTCCTGTGATCTGATCACCGACCTCCCTCTCTCCGGAGGCTTTGATACGCTATTGGTCGTGGTAGACCATGGGCTTACTAAGGGGGTAATTCTTTGCCCCACTAAGAAAACCATCGACTCGGAAGGCATCGCCCTCCTCTTTTTCAAGAAAGTCTACGCCAGATTCGGACTTTACGAAAAGATCATCTCTGACCGAGGTCCCCAGTTTGCCTCAGCCTTCGCCAGACAACTGGCCAAGCTCCTTGGCTACGACCTATCCCTTTCCACCACATATCACCCACAGACTGACGGCGAAACTGAACAAGTCAACCAAGAAGTCGAAACCTACCTCCGGATCTTCTGTGGAAATAACCCATCTACCTGGGCCGAAATGATCTCCCACGCAGAATTTGCACACAATCACCGCCCTCATTCCGTAACAAACCAATCCCCATTCTATCTCATGATGGGATATGAACCCCGTCCCCTTCCTACAGTCATCTCCGAATCCAACGTCCCCGCTGTAGAAGAACGCCTCAGAACCCTCTCCTCCGCCCGTAATGAAGCCCTCACATCCCATGAACTAGCCAGGCAAGTCATGAGAGCCCGCTCTAGACAACCCTTCACTCCATTCAAGAAAGGAGACAAAGTATGGCTGGAAGCTCGCAATCTCCGCCGAAACATAGAAAACCCAAAGTTTGCCCTAAAACGAGAAGGACCTTTCATCATCTCCGATGTCCTATCTCCGATCACATATCGACTCCACCTCCCCAGAACGTGGAAAATCCACAACACGTTCCATGCTTCCCTTCTATCTCCATACAAAGAGAATTCCGGACACGGTCCAAACTTCCCTCTACCACCGCCTGACCTAATATAAGGCGAGGAACATTATGAAATCGAAGCCATCTTACGACATTGCGGAACTCCGTCCAGACGAGAATTCCTGATCAAATGGAAAGGATATCCCACGTCTGACAACTCCTGGGAACCTGAATGGAACTTAGAAAGCGCCAAAGACGTCTTAAAGGATTATAAAAAGGTTCAACCAAAGGTCTTCCCCCCCAAGTCCAACCTCTTCCACAAACACATTCGTACTGCTTACTCCTGGTGCTATGGCTCGCCCAGTTCTCCATCCTCATGTCCTCACCCACTCTAACGCCCGAAACTTCGTTGCCCCTCCACTCACTCGCCGTACCCATCTCCCTGCCGATGAACCCAGCCTTGATCTTATGGGGCTTATACTCTCTGATAGCCGCCTCGCCACCTCCATAGACAATCACATAGACACCGACTCCGCCATTCACGCCTTGATCAAGGCATACCGTGACAATGCCAGGCTCAATGCCTGGATCAATTTCATATCCACCCACCATCCTCAGCTCGCCCCCACCACTACGTTACTTAACCACATCCGCATCGACCAATGTAGGGCCATCCTCCTGGCTCTAGATCAACTGGACGCCATGGACCTCGTCATCGAGGCCGACGCAGCAGCCCTAGAGGCATCCACCACCGCTCCTGCCTCCCCCATACTCCCTATCCCCGCACCATCCGCCTCGTCCCCTCTTTTACCAGAAGAGCGCTACGCTCTCGAATGTGCCGAAGCCATCGACTGGCCCGACGACCCCCTACCGGTCTCCCACTATCGTTACCATGAAGCGTGTTTCGCCTGCCACTGGCTAGGGCACCAACGGATCGATTGCAGGTACTACCAATGTCCCAGTTGTCGCAACTGGGCCCCCCATCACATCCAAGCTTTATGCCCTATCAACAATTCTGGTCGTCGTCATCGTGGAGCCCCATCTCCTCCCTCATCCTCCTCCTCTTCTCAATGCTCTCGTCGTTCTCGCCGCTCTTTGGGATCCGCCTTCTCTCCCGAATCCCCCATCGCCGAATCCGGGTGGAACCCGCCTACCCCCCCATTTGATGCTGTCGCCCACGAAGCATGGATTGCGGAATCCGTATGCCTCCATGATGAAGAAATCGCCAATCGCTCCCCCCTCCCCATTCCGCAAGACGTTGAAGACGCCATCAGTGAGGTATGGGAAGAAGATTAAGTGGACTTCATATACCCGTTTCACCTTTTCTTTTCATCTTTCGTTTACTTGACAAAGTGGTATTTTTCAATGTACAAAGGGGGTAATGTTACAATTCGCCCCTATTTCTTTTCTTTGCTTATGAATCCTTTACTTGGATGACTGACCCGGCACAACCCGGAATCTTCTCATTCTTTCTACGTTGTTCTACAACGTTCCATAGGATTCTCATCCTATTTTTACCATTATCACACCATAGCCTTTCTCCCTTATTCGGCATGGTCTATGCACACCTTAGACAGTATAAATACGCCTAGTAGACTACCCTGTACCCCAGACTAGATCTACTTGGGAATTTTACCTCTTTCCTCGTACTCGCTGCTTGAGTCTGTCTCTCGCAGTCTTTCTTCGTCTCACCGGAACTCAGAACCCTTGACTTCGTCTCTGTGACGTTGTCTCGGTCTTACCCAGAACTCTCGACATCGTCACCTCGACTTCGTCTTGACCAGAACCCTTGACCCAGACCTCATCCAAGTCTACGCTCATTCCTACCCGGACCAAGCGTAACACTATTGACTGTCCAGCGGTCCATTTATTTTTCCCAGACCCCCGTCCAAAACCCAGTCGCACTCCCACCACCACCACCACCACCATACCCCCCAGTCGAAGCCTCTCCACCGCCGACACCAATCCCTGCCCCTGTGGTACAGTCCCCACCATACGTCCCCCGCCCATTGTCTCCTACTCCTCCCACAGTCGTGGCTAGCCCCACCCGTAGTTCCTCGTCCCTGGAGTCCTTTCGGACCAGCCTCAACGAGCCCACAACCGAGCCGAGGTTACAGCCTCATGTTGCTCACCGAGGCAGCCATGTACCGGCTTGCGGTACTAGAACAAGACAGACCATTCTAGAAGTAGGAGGTATCCTCCGTACCATGGCCTTAACTGCCCTGGGACGAAGGGTGTTACGGTTACGGCCCCTGTCTCCAATGGACTTGTCTTTTCCTTTCGTTTTCTTTTATCTTATCTTATCATGACAGTATTGACTACTGATCGCTCTAGATCATTGCCTTGCTTGTCCCTCATGGACGCAGGCCTTCTTTCATTCTTTATTCGCGCCTCATGGACGCCTCACTTATTCTATTCATTTCTCTTAGGTGTCTCACCTGTTGAGCGCCCATCACACTCCCTTTTCATATGCTGCCACACATCATGTTTTACACATGGTTACCGTATGTTTCCCTCATGTTTTGCCTTATGTTTCACACTCGTATTTAATCTCCGCGCCTCATGCGCATCGCATGTTCCCCTATATGCACAAACATGTACATACACTTATTTAGTATATAAACCCCAAGTGCTAGGCTGGACGTCCTCCAGTCTAGTTCACTTGGGTATTTTCCCTTAAAGCCCTTGCTTGACTCATCCTCTGCTCTCTCTCATCCTCTCTCTATTCTTGTGGCCTGTAGACCTCTTTAGGTTTTAAGGTTGTTTCAAAGGGTCGCCGAAGCCCTATCTCGTGGAGGAACACCTGCGCTAAACACCCCCACTCGCCCCACCTCTCCCATTGTCACCCCGCCACCCTATAACATTCCATCCCCTCGGGAAACTATGCAAAACCCCATCCTTATCAACGATCGCACACCCGAGCCACAGCCATTTCGGGCTCCTGCACTCCGCTGCGTGGAGTGCCGCTCGTTACAACACACCCACCAACATTGCCCTGAGTATCTATGTCCATGGTGCCATATGACCACACCCGGGCATCCGTCTTCCACTTGTCCTGCGAGGCAGTGTGGACTTTGTGGTGGCCTTGGCCACATTGTCGCCAATTGCAACTTCAAGGACTATGACCCAGAGGACACTTACAACTATGAGGAGAATGAGGGGGATAGATCTGGTTGAGTCGGTGCCTCAACCTTACAAGGGGGGTAATGTTACGATTATTTCTTTTTCTCCATCTCATTACGATTGGGACTTAGTCTTTGGACTACAGCTACATGGGGGATAGCCCCTATGTATTATGCTTACATCATTTTACCTTACATCAGCATTCCCTTCACCTTTCG